>JAODKN010000039.1:3667279-3678583 GCA_026774425.1 Petrocephalus zakoni | reverse complement strand
TAAGAAATAGTTGGCAACGCTGCATTTCAGGGATTTTGAGTCAATCTGCGCTGCAAATGGGGTAAATGCGT
The DNA here is from genome assembly GCA_026774425.1 of Petrocephalus zakoni. Classification (NCBI taxonomy): domain Eukaryota; kingdom Metazoa; phylum Chordata; class Actinopteri; order Osteoglossiformes; family Mormyridae; genus Petrocephalus; species Petrocephalus zakoni. The sequence goes on along the minus strand of JAODKN010000039.1, from coordinate 3,678,512 downwards.
TAATATATTTAATCAGATTAATCACGCTGGATTAATCCGCGTTAACGCGTCAATTTTGACAGCCCTAAACTAAATATGAGAAAGTTTGAATTTAAATTAAAATATAATTTTAAGACTTCACAAGACTAATTGGTATTGGTGACTACAAGAAAATCAAGCATCGGTATCACTGCATTCCTAATTTTAATGAGTGGGTCTAACCCAACCTAAAAAAAATACACACATTTTTACATAATTTGAATTCAAATTCAGACAGAAAACTACGTTTTTGCCAATTCCTTAAAGAACACACATTTTATGACATCAACCCCACATCTTTGTCAGGAGTTACATTAAAATTACATTAAATAGGTAGGTAGCAACATTTCTTAATCAGCCATCTGAAATCCCTCCCAATAATTTCAAGACATGCAGTTACACATGCAGCTCAGTGAAAAGCTGTCCCCATTGGGGCATGTTCAGAGATGGGCAGACAGCATTCTTGCATCAGACTGTACCCCATTCATCTGACAAATGGGGGCATCTTCACTCTCAAAATAGCGATGTGTAATAAAAGAGTTAAACCTAGGAAAAAGAGAACTTACGCTTGAAGAAGACAACGGAGAAGACGATACCCAATCCCAGGCCAGCCCCTAGAAACAGAGAAAGACGGGATTCCCGAGAAGTGAGGTAAATGCCATTTAGCAGCAAACCTGCCATCCCCAGCTTATAATCACACACACATACCCAATGGGGAATTAAATCAATATTATTGGAATACATTAGGGGACGCAACAAAAAACAGCACACACAGTCTTCCTGAAACACCTTACAGCCTTTCAGAAAAAGTTTAAGAAACAGTTTTCAAACAATCAATTAGATAAAAACTCTGCACTGCAATGTCATTTTAAAAAATAAATAAATCATTCATAAATAATGGACAAATGCACATATTCAGTGGCCTGGCAATTCTCCCACCTGGCCGCCCCAGTCTGCTTACTGCATCTTTCTGGCAAATAATAAACCAGGTTCATCAGCTGCTCCACATCTCATGCATATTTAACAAGAATAAAAATTTAGTTTGTGACACAATGTATAGACATGTGATGTCACAAACCAGACAACTGAACTGCTTGAGTAGTGATGGGACGCAGCATTCAAATAAACGTATCCCTATTCACGTATCCCTAGCTCTAAAGTTAGGATTCTGCTTTCTTAAGTTCTCTTCAGAAGCATATTATAGCAAACAGTCTAGTCTTCTATGTGGGGCCAGTCCATTAAATGTACTTTTTTTCAACAGAGTAAAAGCAAAATGACACAATAAGTTTAGTGACGTCACAAAAACGAATGTAAAATGAATCATGCTGAAAAGTGAAGCTCAGTGGATACGCGAGTAAAAAGGAAACAGAAATAGATATACTGCCCTACAAAGGAAAAACACCATAACTGCATATTTTATCAAAACCGTAATGATTGAAACTGGGTCTCTTCTAGGGCTGAACGATTTTAAGAAAACATCAAAATGTGATTTAACTGACAGATATTGCGACTGCAATTTGCGTTTTTTTTTTAACCCAGTATTCATTATGTGTAAAAAAAAAAAAAAAATTGAGCACAACCGTACATTAAAATCTGAATTGAATCCAAATGTATTTCTTCTAACAAAAATGATATAAAACATACACCTAATAAACCATAGAACAATTCTCTAGCAACCCGAACATGGTAAGGTGATTGTATTTTTACATGCACGTTTTAAGTGCCGCATTTACAAACAGCTCTCAACCGCTTTCTTACACTTAGAAAAGTACTTCCAGAAAGTCCCATGTACACAAGGGTCAAATAAGCAGAGAACAATGATGCATAAAACTACCATGGCAAAAGCCGCGACTGTGTTAAGTTAAATAAAGTAATGAAAATAAAAGCTACAGTAATAAAAACATTAGGGATCTAGCGGCTAATGCTGCTTTGACCCGTAATAATAGGACTTTTCTGTGAACAATCTCTGACCATTAAATAGATAGGTAATTCACTTACGGCTCAGCAGCGGAACCAATATTTTTTCACAATGCAAATGTAACGTTTTCCTTATGCTTCACGTGTCTGTGGGCATATACGCAGTCACTTTGAGCCACTTATGATTGGTGAGCATGATTGGCACGCGAGGAGCACAGCCCTTCTGATTGGTGAGACTGACTGTCACACAAGGAGGACAGAATGACTTTGTAAAACTATTCTCATGACAGTTTTAAACCCTGGGTCAGACGTGCTGTATATCAAGTCAAGTCAAGAAACTTTATTTGTCCCCGAGGGTATATAGGGATGGGAACCGAAATTAGGTTCCAAATAAGAACTGATTCGAAAACATGTAGTCAAATTCTTCCAATTCTCCAAAAGCTTGAGAAGCATTTCACTGTTGTGGAGGAAGGCACAGTGTTTGTGCATAACCTTAAACAGAGCATCTGGGCAAACCTTTCCAAGTGGTACCAGAATGAAGGCATCAGACACTTCCTTGAAGAGGCCACTGCATTGGACCCTCGGTTTAAGCAGCATGTGGAAGATAACACTGTTTGGGACCAGGTCAGGCAGAAAATGATGACAGGACAGCTGACCCAGCCTGAACAACCAACAGAAGATGGTCAAACACAGTCAGAGCTGGAAAAAGGACAGGAAATAGAGAACGAGGAAGATAGAGAGGTGAATGAGGAAGAGGAGCAGCCACATCCCAAGAAGAAGTCTTTAATGTCTCCACTTGAGGAGCTATTTGCTGCTGAGGATGACCTAAAGAAAAAAGCTTTTGCAAACAACCAAGAACAACTAATGTCCATCTCTGTCCAGACTGACAAAGAGCTTCAGATGTACAAAGAGATGCCCCCAACAATGACATCTGATGACCCTGCTGCCTGGTGGTGGAACAGGAGATCCACGTATCCTGTGCCATCAGACGTAGCTTTTTCATATTTACAGCATGTGTGCAGGCCTCCTCAGCCCCAAGTGAGAGAGTTCAACTGCAGGGGACATTGTATGCCCAGAAAGATCACGAATACTACCAGAAAAGGCAGATATGCTAATTTTCCTCAACAAGAACTGTTAAAATTGCATTTATTATTATTAACAAATCAGTTGACCATTTGATTTGAATCATTCTGATTAAAGTTTGTTTTGTCATTTAAGCAGTTGTCCTCTTTTTCGGTTTGTTTTTTTTTTTTTTACCTTTACAGAACCGAAATAGAGAACCGATAAGAACCGGAATCAGTTAAACGGAACCGGAATCGAAAAAATTAGAACGATATCCATCCCTAGCTGTGTAATGCATATCATAAATGGCAGCCTCTGCGATTGGCTAACTGCATTTTTTTTTATTTTTTTAAATCGCAACTTCAAAAAATAAATAAATCATCCAGCCCTAGTCTCTTCTAGGTTCAAATCAAAATATATAAAATCTCTCTTTAACAAGGCTCAGTTTTCAAGAAGAGTGAGAAAATAACAGCAACTACAAAATCCTAACAAAGGCCAAACAGCCCTTTTCTCAGCCTCAGTGTGAGCACAGCAGCTGGGTTTTGCAGGCTAGTATGACCTGGTCACTTCAGGAACCCCCCTCACTTATGCACACTTTCCCCTTGGTTCTGAGGAGCAAAAGCACAGGTACATGAAACATTTAAGTATCTGTAGGAAATTATAGGAACTGCAACTTTCGTCATATAGTCTGAGGTATGAGTAGAGCGGTACCGACCCGCAGCCGGGTTTCCACCGGGCCGTGGAGCGCTGGGGGTAGAGATTGTTAAGGGATTGTCCCATATTGACCTGCCTTCGCTGACCCACAAATTTGTCCTCCATTTCCATACACATTCCGTACTGCTGCTTGGCAAAGTCTCACCAGCATACATACCAAGTACGGTACCTCAAGGTGCTTCATCGGTTGCCGATAAAGAAACGCAAGGTAGACATTTCGTACTGAATTAAATTTTTTTTTTTTAAATATTTTAAATACAAAAGAAATAATAAAATGGCTGTAGTATATTATACGGCTGGGCAATACTAATGCAATTCTCACGTCGCAAGGGCCGCGACAGTTTGCCTGGGCTGAGATCAGGCTTTTTCATACCATCATAACATCTGAAAATTATAGCATGGGGTTAAATTATAAATAAATAAATTCTTAACTGTTTTTTATATGTTTAATTAAAATCGGTATAAAGTTTAACTGCCACTGCTTTTGTATGAGTGCTCCATGCGTTCTCCTTCATGCATCATTTTAATTACAGATTAAATCACTCCTAGATGGGTTTGAAATCTTTATTGCTTTATAAATATCCCAGTGTTAACTACAACAAAATCACATTGTGATATTTACATGTTTTCCAATACTGTGCAGCCTCAGTATATTCCAAATACTTTTCAAAAGGGCAGATGTATACCGGATTCAGAGGCAGGCTATTTGCATATCCACTCGATAATGAACATACCCAAGTAGTACCTGTAGTAGTTAACAGCTTGTCAAGGAAAGTCTTCCTAACACTGCAAGTCATTTCCTTTGGCAATGCACTTCACATCAGAATTTTATGCTGACTGTAGCCTCCAACACACCATTATCGGCTGTACACCTTCTATGGCCTTTTAGGCACCACAACCTGATTACATTCTTGTAAAGTGAATTATACATAAAGTTCGGTTGCTTGTAATGGGTGTTGCGGAAATTCACACAAATGGATCCATTCAAGATCTCAACAAGTCTACCCAAGTATTATTGCATTGCCAAAATGTTCTCAAGAACAACATCACATCGGCCCTAAATTACAAAAACACCTCTGCATGTCATTACGGCTCCTAAACGTATAGAAAAGTTAAGTCACATAACTGACTGGATTCTTCTCAGCGAGTTGCTAATAAATGGTTGGCTCCATGGCCCATTCCCCATCCGTTTCACAGTGTAAAAGTTATCGTTTCATAAAGTACCATTACATATTAGAACTAAATCTTGAACCTCAGCCGTTAATTATAAGTCTAACCCATCAACTTATGAGAAAGTTGCCAGTAATTACATAAAGGCGGCGGCAAACCATCGCCTAATGGAGGCTCGTCTATTAAATGAATTTCAATTAAAACGTCATTCATTAAGCGTGTAATAAGATTTCACACTTTCTGATTAGTCAAATCAAAATGCAGCCGGGAGCCGCGCTGCATATACGGCGTAACCAGTACCCGCATCGCCATGAGACGGCCTGACACTTCCAGGGCACCGGCTTCCATATGACCTACCTTCCCACCTTCAGCAGGACCTCGCTGGCCGCAGAAGCCGGCGGTTACACCTACCGCGTTATACCCTCAGCCTTTCCCCGTCCTTTTACCTACGATACGCTCCGCCACCTTCGTATCGGCGAGTAACTGAGCCGCAGCCATAATTACCAAGTTTGACAGCGGCGTCGGCGAGACAGCGGTCCCACTTTCGTCCCAGCTCCTTTTCCGACATGTTTGAATAAAAATGCAAGTCTCGCGAGATGCCACGCGCTTTAAAAAACAAACGCAAAAGTTATCGCGGGAATTCGTGGTTGGCTGAGCGAATTTAGGAAATTTAGGCTGGAGTGCCTGCTAGGCAATTTTAAATGAAATGTTACGTAAAACCTTAATTTCGAAGCTTTACTATTACGGATAAATATATTTCTCAATGCATAATCAACTGTAACAGCCAAAATAACTATATAGTCATACATTAACAAGCAAACGTAAATATCTTGATTTAATTATGTAAATGAGTATATTTTAAACAACATTGTTTTAGTTACAGCACAACATACAAATCCACATTGCTTCATTCTGGATTGCTTGCCTTACATAATGCAGCTAATCAAACATAATACTAAATCAAGTTCATTAACTGGGTTGCCGCGGAAGTTAAAAAAAAAAAAACTGAACAAATTCTTCAGCTTTTTATATAGGCAGGTTACCAAGAGCCACCAAAAGTCCTTTTCTGCTCAGCCTACTTCTGCTTGATTGACCACACCCAGCTGGCTTCCATATTTGGCAATGCCTCGGTTGCTACTTTGTGATTGGCTGTTACAGGACAACCGTACAGTGACCCGGATATGGATTCCCCTGCAGCTCCCCGCCCTCCCCCAGCGCCCCCTCCCACCCCGCCGTCCAGCTTGAGGAAGTTCGATCCGCTGACTGGGCTGCGCTGCGCGACAGTTGGCCGGAGCGGCATTACCGAGAGGGAATAAGACGGTTACGGGACATTGCAGATAGGACAGGGGCAGTTCCGGCCGGCTACGCGGGCGAAGCCACCAAGGAGACGTTAGCCGTCACAGCCGAGAGCGAGCGAGCGCTGCAGACATGGTGAGGCCTCGGAAATAACAACAGGGCCGGCTGCCCGGCCGGGCGCCTCTAAGGCGGGGTTGGGGCAGGGGACCCTGCGCCACGGCTCCGGGCTCCGGGCTCCTGCCGCTTGGCGCCCGAGCTGCGGCGTAATGGCAGCGCGTTCGGCGACAGTAATAGCAGCAGCGGCGGCAGCTTGGCGTGATTGATGTGGGTACGGTGGCGGAATGTGGCGGCGTCAGGGATTCCCGGCGTCAGGGGGCGCCGGCTTAGCGCTCCCCGCTCCCCGCCCCCCGCCCCGAGCCGAGCCGTGCCGTGCGGCGGGCTTCCCTGCCCGGCAGCCCGTGTGCCCGCCCCAAGCTGCGGGCTCTCGCACTTTCTGCACCGAGCTGCGACGGAAGCCGCAGCCCGGGGGTCGGGGAAGCGGCACTGCGGTGCCTTGGGCCGGGCTGGCGTCTCGCTCTCGCCCGCGCGGACCCAGTGTAGTGTTTCTAAGAAGCAGCCCCTCGCATCGCTGACGCGCGAGTGCGCGAGACTGACATCTTAGAGTCACAACAAAATCTCCTGGTATTTTGCACATGGCTACTTGTTTGGAAGTTTGCAGAAAATTTAGTTTTTCTTTGCGTTGATGAAATTTAGTCCTTTACGTCTGTATCGACGTTAATAAAACAATAATATGCCCTTGGGGTATGGCATTGTGTTATATGCTAGGATCAGTAGTCACTCCCTTTTTCTCAAGGCGATTGAATTGTCGATTGAATTCCTTAAACTTCTATGTATGATAGTACGTAAGAATATGTGCTTCTTGATAAACTAACTGTATTGCAGGAACTCCCTTTTAAAGGTACTGGGTCCCTGTCTTTACAGGCTCCTATGGGATGTAGAATCTGCATTCCAAGCATGCCTTCTGTAATTTCCTACACGTCTTTTTTTAACACTTTGCTCTGTGCCATCATCTGCAATTTTTGTTTGTAAAACGTAATTATTTAGAAATCTAAGAATTTAATGATCCACTTATCATAAGTCCACAATGACTAACTTTTCAAATGTTGCCATTTTAAATTCCTCTGTTTTTGTATCAATTATAGACTTAAATCCATTGCCTTGTCATTGACAAAATTTTCTGTCAACTTTTTAATGGATTTTGGTAAATATTACTGTTCTCATCTAATGATTTTAAAATGCCATTCGTCTTTTGGGTTTGGTTAGGTAGAGTGACATCAGATTTAGGTGCACTTCACAGTGAATGCACTCTGAGTGCTAATGAGGGACTGTTCCTGCTGCCGCTTGCGTTGTTTTTGAACTTGCGTTTTCAGTCTCTGTTTATTGGGCTTTGCAGAATGACCAGCAGCTGGACTGTGCCCTTGATCTGATGAGGCGCCTGCCTCCCCAGCAGATTGAGAAGAACCTCAGTGATCTCATCGACCTGGTGAGTGTGAAGCTCTGCACAGTGGTGGCAAAGGCACACATGTGTCTTGGGGGTACACACCATTGTAAATGTCTGTGTGTGTTTGTAGCTATTTCTTAGAATTGCGCTGAGTAGTTTGCACACTTCTCTTTTAAACGTTGCGTTTTCACTTCCTCGGCACACACAGCTATAAAATCTATGATTTGTTTGCTGTGACCTCTGAGGTTTTATACGATTTATCTTTCTATTTCAGTGGCTGATTGGAGAAACCTAAGCAAGAGCTTTCCTTAAATAGCAGCGGCTGTGGCATTTTGTTAGTACATACTGTGAATAAACTTCAGCTGTGTGGAGTAACCTGACATCTCCTATATGTCTAGGTTCCCAGTCTTTGTGAAGACCTGCTGTCCTCTGTGGACCAGCCACTGAAGATTGCGCGTGACAAAGCTGTGGGCAAGGACTATCTGCTGTGTGACTATAACCGCGATGGCGACTCCTATAGGTCAGTTAGCTTTCTTTTCGGTGGGTGATGTGATTGATATACATAGTCCGCAGGTTAAGAACGTCTGACTTACGGACAATGAGCTGCCATAAAGCCTATCATATTAAAAATTCAGGTTAAATATAATGGTGCGTAATAACGAACATGCAAACTACTTTGTGACGCTCACAAAAATATTGCATGACCTAGTGGTTCGTTGGTTTGAGGTACACTACCATATATAGTTACTTTTATTATGAATTTATAATTATTATTATGTACGGTAATATATTTTTTTTACTTGCATACAAACTCGACTTAATGACAGACTGAGGGAATGGATCTCATTCCTAACATGGGACTGCCTGTAAATTACAGAAGCACCAGGACAAAGTCAAAGTGCAATGACGAGTCCTCCAGGCATGTTCTGTCTCAGAGTAATTTGTCATTGTCTCTTTCCATGTTGCCTAAGGTCACCGTGGAGTAACAAGTATGAGCCGCCCATAGATGACGGCGCTATGCCTTCTGCCCGCCTGCGCAAGCTGGAGGTGGAGGCTAATAACGCCTTTGACCAGTACCGAGATCTGTGAGTGTTATCCTCTGCATCCCTAAGTGTACTATGCAGACTACTGTTCCGTCTGTAGCATGTATTATACCCCTGTGCTGAATAATCATTTACCATAGGGTCAGAGCAGTAGCTCGTATTTATGGTCCATGAGCAAAGAATTTTTATTCATAAGTTTTAATAACTCATGTGCTATCTGCTAGTCTTACTGGATACCTGTGTTTAACAACCCTGACCTTGAGGACCCCCAGACGCACTGCATTTTTGCTGTCTGCCATCGCCCTGTCAGGCAGTCCTACCGAGAGCTGGGACTGTCTGAGGGTCCCCAAGGATCTGGCTGGGATACTCTGCTCTGTACAATACTCCACCATCAGTACAAATGAGCTGGGCAGATACAAGTTTCGTGTAAAGAACATCTCCAAAGAGATTTGTAGTCAAGCCTAATAACACATGACCAGTGATTAGTGAGTGTGGGACGTTTCCACTAACCGTACTGTATTGGTTAGGTACTTTGAAGGTGGGGTTTCGTCAGTGTATCTGTGGGACTTGGACCACGGCTTTGCGGGGGTCATCCTCATCAAGAAGGCAGGGGATGGCTCTAAGAAGATCAAGGGCTGCTGGGACTCCATCCATGTGGTGGAAGTGCAGGTCAGAGACCTAATATAAAGGGAGATGGGGAGGGGGCACCCAGGATGGCACTGAACGGCGTTTCATGCCTCATCTTTCTCTTACACAGGAGAAATCCAGTGGCCGTACAGCTCACTACAAACTAACCTCCACTGTCATGCTCTGGCTACAAACCACCAAGACAGGTTCCGGTACCATGAACCTGGGAGGCAGCCTGACCCGACAGGTGATGTGACCACAGGGACTCCACCTTGGTGAAAGAGATATGGTTATAGATAAGCTGCCTGAATGAAAGGAAGATAGAGTGATGGGTTTAGATGTCAACAAGGTCAGTGTTGATATAGACCATAGAGCTGGGTACTACACTAGCCATTTCTCCAAGTAGCTCATATGCTACTGTTACTTTACTAGAAATTCTAGTAGCATGCACAAAGAATTGTAGCACTCATGCAAGAAGTGTCAGCAAAACTATTTCGTGAGCTCCAAGAAACATGCTGACACTTACTCCATTAACAAAGTTTTATAAAATTCATAAGTCAGTTAATAATTCAGTTTTATAAATTTTTCCAAAATAAGGCACTAATAAGTCAGGTAATTTGAAGATAAAAATAAACTTCAAATGCACAGTAAATTCTCGTCATAACAGAGTAAATGTAAATGTAATCTGTGTTCCTCCATGACAACATCGACATCCCTCTTGAAATAATGAGCAGCTGATTGCACTTTTCTTTAGCTTATACAATTAGGTTGTTACTGCTCAGACCGAGTTGCACGATTGCGAGGGAATATTTTTTGTAATTCGCATTCATTGATTTTTAGTCACATGCATTGTAAATGCCATGCTCTAGAGGCCTGCCTTACCAGTTGTATTCACAAAGTTCTAATGAAGTTTTAGATGTTTTCTTGATTTTAAAAAGTTTGTTTTTCTGCACCTTCATTCTCTTTATCCCTTGCCTGCACAGACAGAGAAGGATGAGACTGTAGGAGAATCTTCTCCGCATATTGCCAACATTGGCCGCCTTGTGGAGGTTAAGCATTTTTTACTTTGGGGGGGGTTTAACCTGTCTGACCTTCTATCTGATTGGGGAGGAGATAATGCAGCTGTTAACCAGCTGTTGGCAACAACATTTATTGACTTTATTTGAAATGTTAGTAGTTCTGTTCATTTAATTGGATATCAGTCAGTGTTTAAGTAGTCTTTTTATGTTCATTTTGTTAGGATATGGAGAATAAAATTCGCTCTACCCTGAATGAAATCTATTTTGGAAAGACAAAGGACATCGTCAATGGTCTAAGGTATGGATTAAATGTTTGGCTGTTGCCTTGGCCATGCTAATGTGTATTATTAGCTCAATCTCCGTATTGTACCGTTTTTGTTTTTAGCTGGTCAGTGGCTATTTGGACTACAGTGCAGTTTTATGTACTGCTGCCCTGCTCTGGAATGCGTAACCCGCAGTGTTAAGTGCACTACTGAGAACTACTTCTTGGCCAGTAAATGTGTCGCTAAAATAAACTGAAAGTTATGAGAAGTTGGACATAAGCTGAGAAACTGCCAATAGGCCTGTTCAGGTACTTTGCTGGTGTGCACAGACGTCTTAGCATTCTGTTTAATCCGGTGAAGGTTTTATTCTTCAGTAGGTAGTAGTGACCAGCAAACTGGTTAAATCCACGGATGGGTAAACTGTAGGTTGATAAGTGCCAGCTGGGGCCTGCTTATCAATAAAAACTAAATGAAACCTAAATAAAAATGCAAGTCTTGCTGCCGGAACCTCTAGCAAAGAGCACACACTTATGGCGCTTTTCCACTGCATAGTATGGCACAGCACGGTTCAGTACAGCTCACCTTGGTTTGGCTCAGTTCGGC
>JAODKN010000039.1:3634969-3647769 GCA_026774425.1 Petrocephalus zakoni | reverse complement strand
TTTATAGCCCCCCATTGCTTCTATGACAGCATTGCAGACTCTCGGCATTCTTTCAACCAGCTCCCAGATGCAGCCCCTTGGAATGCTTCTCCAGCAGTCCTGAAGGAGTTTCCACAAGTTTTGGGCACAAGGTGGCTTCCACATTCTTACTCTTTGATCCAACTCATCCCAAACACCTGGTTCACTTAAACTTGACAATTAACTGGTAAGGTGAACCAGGTGTTTCTGAGCAGGGAAATCACCGAAACGTGCTGGACCACGGCCCTCCAGGACCGGAATTGCCCACCCCTGCTCTAAATAGTTAGTGTTGCTTAAATATGCTAACTAGGAGTAGTGTCATTTTTAAGGACTGTTTGAAGGCCCAGAGAAATATTTTCCTTATTTCCTTTTAAGTTTTTGCTCGGTACTTTAGTATTTTCTGTAGTTTTTTCAGTAATGGAGCATCCATCTTCCAACCACTTATGCTGGTCAGGGTTGTGGTCCTTATCTCTGGCATAACAGGGCACCACACTGGGGTGCACTCTGGCTGCTATAAAGAGTAGTAATTTACAGAAACTTGTAAAACTTTTCTGCATGAAATGTAAATTACAGGGAAGAGACTTAGGTAGTAGGTTGGCTGTTAGTATTTTGTTAGTATTTGAGTCAAAATGCACTGCTGCTTTGGCCAACCAGGACAGTGGAACACAGCCATTCATTTTATAGCCAATGTTCGCCTGTACGTGCAGTGCAGTCAGATTTAATCACAATGTATTTGCTTAAAGCCGATGCACTTGGTGATGTTCAGTCGGTTGTTGTCTTCCTGTTCCCCAGGAGGTGCAGGGCCAGTTGGAGCGGATCTGTGAGATGGGCCAGGTGATGCGGCAGGCGGTGCAAGTGGACAACCAGCACTACTGCACAGTGCGGGAGCGGCTGGCCCAGCTGGAGGTACGTCTGCACATATTTGGGACATCTTGTACAAAACACATGCTACTATATATTTTTTTTTTTTCTTCTTTTCCATTAACCCTTGATATTCTGTGGAAGCAGCCAAGTACACAGTTATAAGTTAATGTGAAACACAAAGCTATCAAATTCCAAAAGCTACAGAGCCCCAGAAACTGGGGACCCATACCATTTAATAAAGACAGCCTGCCCACTTGCCCTTAACCCCAGAATCCCCTTCTGGTCTGTGTATTAACCTGAATTTCTCTCCGTGCCGTGTCTGTCGCTTCGTGCAGATCGAGAACAGGGAGCTTAGAGAGCTCCTAGCCATCAGCAAAAACTCCCTAAGGCCAGCCACAGAGGATGTGCCGCTGACGTCTCCTGGGCTAGAAGCGGCTCCTGTAGCTGACGGCCAGCAGCCCTGCGACACACAGAGCAGAATGCCACAGCCCTGAGGCGGTGACGGCAACCCGCCTCGCTCTCTCTGCACCTCGGCTTTGGCTCCATTATGGCCGGATTTTTTTTTTTTTTTTTTTTCCTATCTGTTATTCCTGTTCAGTAGCTACGTTTTAAAGGTGTAAGACTGCGGGTTTAAAGTCCATTAGCCATCCAGGAGCTTCATTTCTCTGCCCACTAAGCGGCATGTGGCCAGCAGAGAAGCCATGGATGACCAGTTCACTTTCTCTGTAATGGTAATATCTGTCCACTCTTCAACTGTCTCTGTCTCTTCCTTTGTTGTCTTGTAAATTTCTTTTAAATTTATCAGTCAGTAGTCATTTGGAATATCAAATACTCGTTTACCCATTTTAATGAGTTTTTGGGATTGAAAATAACACAATTGGTTCTGGGAAACCTGTGTCAGCCTTTGTGTAGATCATCTGTAATACATATTCTTGCTATATCGTGTGTAGGAGCCCCTCAAAAGCTGTATGAATGGTATAAACATGTTAGTGTTGGTCTGATAGTAACTTAAAGCTTTAATTTTCTCCTCCCTGTTATTAAGGTAATCTGTAGAAGAGGCTTATATAAGTATGCTCTAGAATTTGTCTCACCTTGTCAGTGTACTCTACCCTTAGACATGGGGGTTTTAAGCAGTCGGACACCACAGCTTTGTAAATAAGCCAGACAATGCTGGATAACATTGTTCTGGCAGTCAGATTGTCTGTTCATTGAACATTGCTTAATTGGTGTAATGCAGATGACATAATATAAGAGTTATATAAGGAATATCCTTTGCATATTAATTATATTTGTCAGATATATATGTCAGAATTGTACCCAACAAAGGTGTATTTTTACTTTTGATATGCATCATCTGTTGAGTGTAAATATCTTATAGGACAGCAGTATGCCCATACTCCGAGGTCCTGCCCCAAGGCCTGTGCGTGCTCTGTCACCCACAGGAAAAGTCATTTGGGATTCTTTAATAAAGTGCAGCTGGTTGCTCTTTCAGAAAAAGTGTTTGGATGGTTCTGTCGCGTTTTATTTCTCACCTTTTGCAAATCGTGTTAATTTGAATCTTCTAGTCTCCTGACTTTCCTTTCGTGGAATGTGAAACTCTTTTAGAAGTAACAAAAAGAACAAGTGTCTGGTGTTGCTTCAGATTATGATTGATCTTTTTTTTTTAATCCCAATTTGTAAAATCATAATGCCACATACTAGTGCACAACACCACCAACTTGATCAAAATTGTTAGGGATAAGACTGCAGTATCCTATTCTTGACAGTGAGAAGGTCTCTGAAATTAACCAAAAAAATCTTCACAGCTCTCCTGTCACATCAACCTCGGCTTTGATATGATGGGCAAGCATTAGTGCGGGTGTCGGATTGGGGGGACAGAGCGCATTTGCTGATGCAAATTTATGTGCTGCTGAAGAACAGGAAGCATGATTTAACTACAGCAGAGGGTAGCACAAATGTCAGCATAAAAAGAAAGGAACCTTCAAACATACTGCTTAATTTCTAATTAATCAGTTACACACAGAGTATAACTCAGTGGAAATAAAAACGTGATCTTTGAAGGCTCTTCTGTCTAGCAGAAACACCAGGCAGGTCGGAGATGAAATGGAGTCCAAATGTAACTATTTCAGTGCTATTGGGGGATATCATAGACTTCAGGCTGCATCCTCGTTAGAAATAATTTGTGAAATTATGGAATATTACCTTGTATTGTGTAACATTCAATGTTATATCTAGAAGATGTAATCATTAGCATACCGCTAGAACACATGATATAATCCACACAAGTAATTCATTATGTATCTGCACTCTATGTTAGTTGTTTACTGTTTCACACAGCCCTGCATGAACACACGCACACACAGACCGGCCCAGTGGCTTATCTCTCTTGAAGGCCACAATAATGAGTTTGGTAGCTAATCCATCAAAAGGAATGCACCTAGAGTTCCTACCAGGGAAGGGAGTCATTCAACGTGTTGAGAAAAACAGCTGAAAGCTTTCAAAAAATGTGGGAAAAACCTTCATATGGTTATTATAAATTTCTACTGAAATTCAGAGCAATATAGAAATATGATCACCAAGGTTATCAGAAAGGGATGTGGATCAGGGGCTACCGCAATGGTCAATGGTTAAAGTAATGATGATGCTTAAAGTGAAGTCATTATTAGAAGATAAGAAATTGTATTAGAACCAATGTAAATCCATGATGGACACACTCCTGCAGGGTGTCTAGTCTTGCAATAAAGGCTGAACTTGGAATTCTACACAGGCGGCTCCTGACTTCTCATTTGACGGGGAAGTAAAAACACAACAGAATGTATCTTTCCTCGGAGAAATGTTGGTAAGTGTTACAGTGCCACAAACAAGCGATTACACCTACAGGTGGTCTGACGCCACGTGTATGCGGATAGGGAGCCGCCATTAACGCACCACATCTTCTGACTGGGGCCATTACGGATGACAGTGTCGTACACAATACTCGATGTACACGGTTAAGACTTAATCTCAGCCTACAGATGTACCCCGAAACTCGCTTTAAAAGAAAGATTTGCAGTTATCTGCTTAATGGTGGTCCCCGCACTGTAACAAACATGCCCAGAATGACGTAACGCGCGTGAAATATCGCGAGACTACGCCGTCCTCCTCACTACGTAATGTGCCGTGCTGCTTATGGCGGCGCTGGTGACAGTGCTGAGAGCTGTTGGGGTGAGTTTTTCCCGTCTTTTTGTTGTCCGGGCAGCGTTCGGGTGTTCGGACGCGGTAGTATTAGGCACCCCGGCCTTTCGGGGTCACTTCCATGTCCTTGACAGCAGTAGCTGCGGTGATATCTTCCTCTGAAACCGCGACTTGGGCGGGGGCCGTGCGCTGATTTTTTTTTTTGTTTTTCGCCGTGAGGAGCGGTGCGGACGGGCCGCCGCCGTGCCCGGGCTTCCTGCCTCCGCGGCCCGCGTCGCCGCGGCCCCGAAACTCGCCTTGTGGCAGTCTGAGAAAGTTGCCCGCCTGGATTGGTGGCCCGTAAACTTGGCGGAGCGGGGCCTGCTCGGGGAGGGAGCCGAGGCGGCGCTAGCGGCCGGGAGGCTGCCGCGCTAACCCGCTAACCCGCCGCTAGTTAGCCCGCTGTGTCGCATTCCCTTTCTTTGTTTCGCTGGGGCTGCTTCCACTAGTGCAGCTGTGGGAAACTTACCAGCTAACCGGGGGATGTGTCCCGTGCGGGAGAAATCCGGCTCTTTGTTACATATTTTGGGTTTTTTGTAAGTTATTGACGTGAGATGCATTCCAGGCAAACGTACCCGTATTTGACCGGCTTACGTGCGGTGACTTCTTTGTCGTAAATTTGCACTTTTATCACGGATACTTTGGTAACGATCGGGTACGTTAGCGTGGTTAACTGGTGAGCGAGCTGGGAGGCCCTGTACATTAGCTGCGTGAGTGGGGTTTCAATTGTATGTAGAACACGAGCTTGGCGTGACCTAACTGGCTTTGCGACTTCTTTCAAGGTGATTTTTTAACGATATGATTGTAATGTCCGTACAGTATATGTTTGGGACTTCTTGATATAAACCATTTTATTACAGAAGATACTTTGGTAGCGGGGCTGTGTGGGGGGTAGCCGCACAGGAGGAATCGGTACCGAAGCAGCGCACGTTTTTGCCGTTTCCATCGAACTTCGTAAGGGGTTTTAACTGCTAAGTGGAAGTGACCAATTGATAACTAAATTCATTTCTGTGGCCCGTCCGATCGGCAGGACGGCGGCCAATCAGCAGCGCCGGATGCGGAGGGGGCGGGCCCGGGCCGCGATGCAGTGCGGCTGCGTCACAGGCAGCTGAGCAGCACGCGCTGCGCGCAGGCTTCTCCAAAGTCAGGGTCACCATCTAGAAATAGGTGGCTAGATGCGTCCGCGCCTCACCGCCAATAAGTCTCTGTAGGATAATGAGGACAGTTGAATGAACTCCATCATTGATTTTTATAACTGGCAGGTCTTCTTTATCCAACACACCTCGAGGTATAATGCCATCTGGTATACTTGATATTATGATTTGGTCAAGTAGTGGTGTGTACATTTTTCAGTGCTTTGGGGTAGTTTTAATGGTAAACGCTCATGGAACTAACTCGGATTGCTTTTAATGATTGAATGAACATTAAGTATAATCAGGGAAGGGGTCCTTGCGCCTTGTCCATTTCCCTCATTATATTCTTATATATTTTTTTAATTCTCACAAACCCGCCTCATGGTCTGTGCGTGAGTCCAATTGAAAGGAGAAAAATGATTGATTGTCTTGAAGAGCACATGCAGAGCTCATACAAAACAGTGCGGGTAAACTTTTTAACGTAGTAGATGATCTTGAAAAGGAACCATGGTTGACACCATTACAGTTGTTGCTATCAGTGGGCCAGATTTTCAGACTAAAACGTGTATTACTGCTAGTGTTTTCCACGGTACGTTGGTTCAGCGTGACTGGGTGCCTGAGCTGGGCATAATGCTTTCAAAGCCAGCTGCAATCACAACATACTACATGAACATATTATTCTGAAAGTGGAAGTGAAAAACTGTTTTCAGAAAACCCAATAAGAACAGCTGCTTTTCAAATTTAAGACTTGCCTTTATTAGGGAATTGATTTAAGTTTTAAGTTTTCTTTGAATCACTGACGCATTTTAGAATCATATTTATTCTTTTTATTTATTTTTACCTTGGAGGATAATTGGAATGCCTGTATTTTGACACCTTCTGCCATTTAGTGATACATTTCAGTTAGCCAGACCAAGGTCAAATTTGTACACCTCAGTACAGCCAGTTCCTGTTATAATTAATTAGGACACATTAGCCAGTTACTTAAATGCTTTAGAAGCTAATAAAATGACTAATATCATGGCCACAATTTTGGTTAGCTGTGTCTTATGAGCAGTTCATCTATAATAAAAACCATACATGATTTGAACTGGAATGCCATAATCCAGGAGTACACTTGGATCAATACCAAAATTTTAACTTGGATACTTATACTGGCTTTGGCTAGGTTTCATGTTGTCATATTCATTGTACATAGAAACATTAGTCATCCCTTTGTTAGTGCAGTCTCCATATTGGCTTCTTCCTTACACTTGGTATCAGTGGCAAATTACTGTAAAGCATTCCATTTAAATGTATTGCTTTAAAAAATCCAGGCCTATTCATGAATACGCCAACCAGGGATAGGGATATGAACGGACATGCATGAAGGCTAAACATGACATTAAACGGAAACACTTGGCATAATAATTGGTACATGACATCACTATCAAACTTGCCGGTGCTATTAATCAGAATAACATTACATTGATCAGGTGGCCAGATTTCCTAATGAATTAAAAATGTCACGGGCCGTCTTGCAAGCTGGTGCTCGGAGACGACCTCGAACTAGAATAGCCTCCCATTCCATGTTTTACGGGGTCATTCCGTGTTGTAAAATAATGTGCTGTGTCCTTTTTGCAGATTTTATCGTTGGTGTCCCAGGAATGGGGGGGTGGTGGTGGTGTTTTCAGATTGAAAGTGGGAACCCCCTTCTGTGTGGTGAATAGGCTAAAGAAATCCCTCATTCAACAATGGAAAAGGCAGATTGTCCAATGCAATCTTCTCCATGACTTTAATAGTTATGTCTCTGTGGTGTTAGTACTTTCAGGATTGATAAAGTTTAAACAACAGCTAGCAGTTTCATCCAAGATTGACACATTAAACCGATTTTTTTCCCCCTCTCCTCCTCTAACTAGAATAATAGATGCTCTTTCATGAAAAACTTTAAAATAGGCTGATGGATAATGGATCTGCTCTAATTTTGGGCTTATACTGCCTCATATAATGTCTCTTCTGTTCAAAAGCAACAGGTGTTTTTTTTTTTTCCCTCCCGAGTGCTTTTATTGTTTTTATAACTTTGTTTCCTATTCCAATCTGGTTGCCTTTAAATGATGCTTGAGCTATGTATACTCGTTTTGTAGAGGGGTGTGTGAAACGTCACCATTCCCTAGAACTGAGGTCCTACCCCTGAAGCCCCGGAGCTTTTGGCTAATGTTGCTGCACTGACATTCTAGGTAATGTTTCTCCTGTTTGCTCCACTTAAGATGTCAGACTGATTTGTGGAAAACCAGGTTGCTTTGTAATGGATACTCTGCTTTTCTGACCTTTTTAGTTGTGGGGCAGAGAGGGGGCTGGGTAAAGAACCTTTTTGTAAGTTAAAATAGGGCTGCAAAAAATAATTTTGATGACTGATCATGTGGTTTGGCAATCAGCTAATCTATTTGTTGAGTCAATATGGAATTTAAAGGGAAAATACATAGATGGCTGCAGTCAGTTCATGGATACAACAGTGATATCCCACCAGACGGGCAGAGGGAAGATGCACTGTAACAAACACAAATACAAGCAGTGTAGTGAAATGGGTAAACTCTTAAAAAGTATTAGTTACTAGGCTTATACAGTAATGAAGTATACCACATCATTTTGAAATCCTGACACAAAAAATTGAGCACCCCCCCCCCCCCCCCCCCAAAGAATATTATTTGACGAGGTTTCAAAGGCTGCATTAGCATTGCTTTTGAAAATGGCATCATAACACTGTATACCGCAGCTTGTTAACAAGCTAAATATGGTGTTAGATATTGGATCTGTTTCTATGCTACATGTTACTTTGTCACTTTTAAATAGAAATTCTGTAGTTATTACAACTGATTTTAATTTGCTGAGGGGGCTCAGCTAATTTTGTTGGCAACATTTCAAAATGCTGCGGTACACTTCATTACCACATAAATCGGTAACACTTTACTTGAGGGCCCACAAATCATAGTAGTACCTCATTGACTACTGAAGTACTAATCATGAACATGAATTAGTTAATTGATTAACTAATGAACTAACTAATGAAGTTCCTGCAAAGTACATGAATCGTCATCATTAATTAATGATGAAGTAACGCATAGTTAATGGTTAATTAATGCATTTACTAAGCAGGTATTACTGCATTATTTGTGGCCCCTCAAGTAAAGTGTTACCCATAAATCTAGTAACAACTTTAAAACTGTTTATAAGTTTACCTGCTTCACTACACTGCTTTTGTCTGTTTTATCTGTTCCCTCTGCCCGTATGGTGGGATGTCATTGCTGTATGAATAAACTGTTTGCAATCGTCTGTATTCATACACAAATGTACGGCATTCCATACATAAAAATGTGCCCATTAACATGCGGAAAAGTGAAAAATGAGCTAGACACACCAACGTTAACATTGCTAAATGATGGTGTCATTTTATATAAGTTACGCAGCAAATTGTAAAAAATGCAGCTCATGGTGAAATTCGTCGGCTATTTGTTATAGAGATTATTAGTGATGTTGTTGTGGCCATAGTTTAAATTTCCCCTTCATAGTTTTTGTATTCAAGAATTTCCCCTTCAATAAAGTTTTATCTTATCTAATTTGACATGGCCAGAGTTCTTGTGGGCATGCTTTGTAAATGCCGGTTTTATTATTGACCTAAGCTCCCGCTTCTCTAACTGACTTCCTGTGTAACTGCTGTGTGCCGCTGTCCCCCTGTGTAACTGCTGTGCGCCGCTGTCCCCCTGTCCCCCAGATGTCCAGTGGTGCTGTTTGGCCTGCTTGTTGTTGCAGATAAAGCGTGAGGCTGGGTTGTATTTTTAGGTGTCTGAGGTTGTAAGTAAGGAATCTGGTGAGGTGTTGATCTTTGGGTAGGGAGTATTCACTGTGCTCAGTGATCTGGTTTGTGAATATTCTTCGTTTGTTAGTCTTTGTTTGTCCTGAGAAAATGATATATCCTGACCTTTGGCACGCAGGGCAATAATGTAAATGGTGGTGTGTAAATCAATGAAAGCGAGGTCTTTGAAAATAATAAACATATCGCCCTCATTACACGTAATACTCCCAATACTGAAATTAACCTTGTCATATGCATCCAGTAAATCTGTTTTGAGTATTGCAGTATTAAGTTATATTGATATCGTGATATAAAAATGGTCTCTGATGTATACCTTACACTAAGTAAAAGATGCTGTTTTATGGTTGTGCTAGATTTGCAATTTAATTTTTTTTTAATCCTTATTGGTTTCTAACTTGTAAGCCTATGGCAGAGGTGGGTAATCCAGGTCCAAATAGTAAAAATCCAGACCAAGATTTTGTTTCAACCTACCAGTTGAGCATTAAGAGTTTCAGTCACAGAGTGCTCAACTACTTGGTTCAAACAAAATCCTGGTCTGGATTTTTACTATTTGGACCTGAATTACCCACCTCTGGCTTATGGCAATGTCAGTTATCTACAGCCAGTGATGCCAGTTATGGGCTTAGTGAGCAACTTGTGTTGAAAGTCGCAATTTGTTTTTCTTTGCAGTATGAAGTGAAACCGAACTGAATTACGTACCATCAAACTGCTGCTTCAAGTTCAGATCACACTGAAGATTAAGAAACTTAAAAACCCAAGGCAAACAAATTGCAACAACGCTAAGAAGAAAAAAAAAAACAACCCACGTCGTCAAGGATTGATTCAAAAGTCAACAAGAGAAAAACCAAACAACCAAAGAACAGAGACGAGACAGTCTGTCGAAACGTGGCAACAATACAAAGCCAGAAGACCACATCTGATCTGAGACCAGAAGTTTGTGCCTACTCAACAGCTTCAACAAAGCACACGTCCCAACGCTGCTCAAAGCCCTCCTCATCCTCGCTGTGCCTCTGTCCCATCGGGGTACAGGGGGGCTCCTCTTTGCTAGTTTGACATAGTTTCCCTCCTGTTTGCACCCTCTTTCTTTCCCATCCCTCTTTCTCTGTCGCCTTGCTATGCTTTTTTTTTCCCTGAGTTAAAGCAGTGTTACACCTGTCACCTTCCCACTGTTATTTCGCCTTTTGCCATTTATTACTTTTATTATTTTGTTTGAAAGTATCACAACACGGGTCAAGCATAGTCTGCGATCTGTGTGCACACGGAATTGCCTTCGGTGCTCCCTTGACAGCTGCTGTCCAAGACGCCACTCTCTCCCACCCAGACGAGGTAGGCCTCTAATGAGCAGTTCGCATGTGCGTGTGGCTGTTGTTCTGCTAACACATTGCAATGAAAGTGAATGGGACTGGTTTTCAGGAATGGTTTCCTGCATCAACAGTGGTACTCTATAGCGCAGCTAATAATGTCTGTCTACCAGTGCTCTGGTCTTACCTTTCAGCTCAAGTCAGGTAGGGGGGGGGATACTAAAAATGTCAGTGTTCAAAGGTAGAAGTGGTGTAGTTCCCAGAAATCTTTCTTTGTTGAACTATAAATGCTGTGGATTGATGCAAAAAATTGCATCCTGTCTAAAGGTGATGGAGGCATTGGAATCTCATTTTCCCCTCTAAGTGCTCTGCTGTTGTACCTGTGTGTGAGGTGCAGCGAAACCATGACTGTCAGATACATGTGCGTTGTCACCTTTAGTGTACGTCTACTTTCTCCTCTTTCTCAACCCCTAACTGTACCCATGTGTCCGGCACCTTTATTTAAAGCCTGTTCTAAAATTTAGTGATGAGAATGAGTTCATACTGGAAATCGTATTCACTTAGCGACTTTACACTTTGCTGCATGTTTCCTGTTTTAATATGAATTAATTTATGATCACAATTTGACAGGATTTTTTTTTTAGTTGCTTTAGAAGTGATTGGAGAGTGCAGATTATAGATTGCCTTAGAGGCTGTTTTATACGTACGTCTGCTAAAATCATTCTAGTTTAAGAGTGAGGTGTCTAAGAGTGAGATGCAATCATCTTCCACTGCATGCATTCTACATTAGGGGTTTAGTAGTCAATATCAGTTATAGGATTGTCCGAGTCCATGTGATGCAAGGACAAGGCAAATATGAAGATATCTGAAGCATCTGATGGATGCAAATAAGGTTTTTTTTTTTTTTCCTCTTCTTTAAATGGTATCTCCATAGGGTAGTTTATTTGGTCTTACTCTTTAATGTGATCTAGATTTAGTCAGTTTAGAGGTTTTTGTTCCAATGGACTGTGATATGAACGTGCGTGGCACACTGCCAAGAAGATGTTAATTGCTAATCACCTGCCCTGGGGCCTTTCATCCCCTGACATCTCAAGCACATATATAAGCTGTCCTTCCTAACCTAAATTTTTGGTATCGGCAGTAGAGTTAGTGAAAATGATCTGCTAATTTGTTTTGATTATATCAAGCCAAGCTGTTGTGAACATGCAGGTTTATCCTTATCCTTGAGTCCATGTGCCTTTTAGATTCTCGACATAAGATGTTAATTCTTATGAAAAGTTTCTAACCTGGCACTGTGATGTCACATTTGGTAGTAGTTTTATTTTTAGTGTCCAGTGTCTGGATCAGGGTAATTATTTGGACAATCACTTTTCTGATTGTTAGGCCTTTTTATTCCAACCAAACGATGGCTAACCCTGCCACGATGTCACTTTAAATGGCTAGCTAGTTTCCAAGTCAATAGTCGCTCTCTACATTCCAACACAAAACCCAGTCTTGCTGGAACTTATGGTTGCTGAAATAGTTTATAGCAGTGTTTTCCCACCTCGGCCCACGGGGACCCCCAGACGGTCCGCATTATTTGCTGCCTCCCAGCTCCCAGCCAATCAGCAAAGCTGAGTACCTGGCACAGGTGTGCTGGGGGCTGGGAGGGAGTGCTGGGGTGTCCCTGAGGCCCCGCGGCGCTGCGCTGAGACGCTGCCTGTCCGCCTCCCGTATGCCCCCCCCATCCCTCCCCAGGCTGCAGTGCCGTGCTCACCGCCTCTTCTTGTTGCTCCCTCCCTCCCTCCCTCTTCTTTCTCTTTATTTTCTCTCCTCTGTGTCCCTCTTCTCTCCACCTTTCTGCAGACGTCAGGAGGTGTGTCGTTGGGTGGGTGGTGTGGAGAGAAAAAAAAAAAACAAAAACAAAAAAAAAAACAGAAATAGTTCCTTCTAAACCAAAGGTGTGCACAGGTGCAGAGAGCGGCAGGAGGGGGGGGCCTTTGGGAGTGTGTGGGCCGCTATGGGCAGCCACTGGAAGGGCTTTGTGGAGTTTGCCTTGCCCGCGTCTCCACCCACTGCGTTTGTTAGCGCCGACCTGGGCAGCACCTCCCCCGTCGGACTCTGCCTGTCCCCGTATGGCCGATCCGTAAGTTCCACCCCACTGCGCCCCCATCTCTCTACCCCTACCATTAAACACCTGCCTCCCACGTCTTGCCCTGCCCTCTATCCCCATCCAGCCCGAGCACCCTTCTGCCCCCCGGGCTCCGAGACTAGCCTCTGCTAGGCTGCAGCCTGTGCTGATGGGTAGCTGGAACACGTGCGCGCATTCTTCTATGCCTCCCTCATCCCCCTGTAGCTGGCGGGCGTGGGGGGGGGGGGGGGGGGGGGGGGGGGGGGGGGGGGGGGGGGGGGGGGGGGGGGGGGGGGGGGGCGGGGGGGGGG
>JAODKN010000039.1:3613798-3626310 GCA_026774425.1 Petrocephalus zakoni | reverse complement strand
TTTAACAACTCTGAGCTATTAGTTAAGTTCTCCCCAAACGAGCTCGATGGGCCGAATGGCCTCCTCTCGTTTGTATATTTATGCTCTTATATTGCCTCCCAAGGGGACCCTAAACACACATGCTTGGTGTTATGTCATTGAAAAGGTGTTACTAAATAAACAGCACCCCCTGAGACCGCTGACCAATGAGCATTATGACTCAGAACAGCACTTTTAAGAACTATAGTTTGGGTTTATTACTATGATTTTTACGTAAAACGAATACTTATTTCTAATGACATATTGTAAACAAATGGATGAATGGCCAACTGACTAAAGTTTTTTCGTTATAAAGCCTATACACTTCCAATATGTATAGCAAGCATCCCAAGGCACTGTTAATACTGTATGTGCCCCTTGAGTTTTCTGCGGCACACAATGTTTTGATGCAAATTTAAGGGGAAGAAATTTTCTCCTTGCTTTTTCTGCTTGAAAGCTTTGAGCTGTCCCGCACTCTTCCACTGCATTTTGTCCCATGTTTAGGTTCCCGTGTGAATTTCAGTCTTAAGGTCTGGTCGTTTATGAAAGTTCCGCAAACTTGCTTCTATTTAGAGGTGCTTTCAACGTGGAACACTTGCTCTGTTCACTGGCTATGTAAATGGGCACTTCTTGCTTCTGATACGGTATGGCAGCTTTAAATTGAGTCTAGGGTTACATCATCTTGTGATATTAAGCACAGATTTCCTCCTCGGTCATTGGCTTCATGACGGGTATGATTTTAAGTGGTTACTATGCTTTTTCTGCGAGGGCTGTCCATGTTGCTGGAAGGATGGAGCAGCAGATTTTCCCTTTGCTGATTAACCGTTGAGGAATGGGCACAGGTTAAAATTAGTATGACGGCTAGTTTTGGAATTGAAAAATGAGGACATCCTTTCCCAAGTGATACAGCTAAATTGTTTTATTAAAAGAAAGTGGTACAGTTGTCAGTCTTTTCTGGTTTGAAAACAAGTGTCAGTCCTTCTGTCCTCCGTTTTAACCCGCCTGTTTGTTGTTTTTTTTTTCTGCTCTCCTTTTATTTCCTCATGCTCCTCCTTTAGAAAAAAGATAAGGTAGGTTCCTTCTCTTCTCCACAAGAACTTTTTTTTCAATTGGTGAAATTTATAATAGGCCCCAGAGAGGAGGGAGGAGATGAATACTATGAAATATAAGTTGGCATTTAAGTAATCAACTACTGCTCAACTTCTTAAATCCTCATCTAATTATGCCTCTGAATAATTTTTCAAATTCTCAGGGGTGAAATATTAGCAATATTTATTGCTGACTTAAGTAACATTGATAATGGGAACTCTTTCTTGTCTCGAATCTCTTCAGAGTAAAGTTGACAAGGTGAGTGCTCTGGCTTTGCGCACATGGCTGAATCTAATAGCAGCTCTTGAAAGTGCGTGGTTATGTAGCTGGAAACACTGCTTTATGCAGACAAAAAGGTACTGATACCAACAGCATCTTGGCCCTGATGACCTTTTCTGCAAGGCTAAAAAGGATGTCATTGATTTGATGTGTATAATACCATCAATAAATCACTAATTGACCACATACTAGCTGTTTATACTAACATTGACTTTTGAGTTGTATTGGTTAACCTCACGGATATCTGAAAGTACAAATAATTAGGGTTGGGCGATATTGTTTTCAAAATCGCTGTCTCTGATATCTTTCGGTTTTTAATGTTCCATGTTCCCAAAAAATCAGTGTTTCGTTATTTGACAGCAAGGTGGCTTTCAGTTGTTTCCAATATGCAGTCGGCTGTCTCGTTGAAGGCTTTCCAAAAAGGACTTCCCAAAAATAATCTAATAAAAATAACCAGTTAATTAACATTAAGGCCAAGTACGTCATCCTTCATCCTTATTGAATGTCAAGTGATGCTAGGTAGTAGACATGATAACTACTGACAGTTATTGTATTGCCGAATGCGCATTGCACCTCTGTTGATCGATTATAAAGTGGGGACTCCCACAGAGAGCTCTTTTAGCAGTTTTACAGCTGCGGTTTACGGGTTTCCATGGACGCTCTGTGACAACAGTGAAGAGCAACTCCAGATTGTACTTGATCTTGTGAACGTGATGGCTCAGAGTATTGGGATCTTTTTTAGTTTCAGAAAAACAATGTATAGATTAAGACCCATGTGTGTTTTTTACCCATTTCAATACAAACTGCTTGAAGCAGCGGCACAGTGGTGTCGCATGGAAGGACAACCATAGATAGATTTGTTGATTTTTAATAGTTTTTTTTTTTTTTCCCCTTGCATAGGGGGAGAACATGTGGGGTGGGGGGGGCTAGAGAATTGTGGATGGAGTTGGGATTGGATGCGGGTGTGGGGGGGAGTGATGGTGCCATCCAGGGAATTCATTGTCATTCTTGCATCCAAGGACTATAATTTAAAAGTGGCATGTACGCATTGACGGTAGATGCCATGTGCCATCACCTCCTGGATAAAAGTAGGCACATACTTTAAACTCTATTGATGTCATCAACATTGTTTTTTCTAATGCGATGCCGTAGGAGTTGTGATCAACATTTTGGTGTTCCACCTGTGCACGGTCCCTGAGGCGGACTCTTGCTCTGATTCCATCAATCATAAAAATGATTCCAAGCAGATTTCCCTGCAACAGAGCTGTCAAATGTGTTCAGTTCCTTCCTTGATTTTCTTAAGCCTTGTCGCAGTAGTTAACAGTAGTGAGAATCTAAAAGTGTGGCAAAGTTTAAGCACACCAGTTTAAATGTCCTGTTCAACCCTTTTTCCCATCTTGAGCTATCTTTTGTGCCATTGGTAGTTTTCAGCATGCTTAGTATTAAACAGTGTTCCACAGATAAAATTTCAATTCAGCAACTGGCTTAATGCAGCACTTATGGACTCCAGTATACAAACATCTTGCGTCGCGAGACCTGGTGCACGCTGTCATGTACTAGTTCACATCTGACGACTGGCTTTAGGATGCACTGTACTTTTATTGCTTTGAACCTCACCAAATCACTCAGTACGGTAACCAAAGCATAGACTGTAGATCTAAATCCTTCTGCAAAGAGGCATACAAAACGCACTAGTCGGCTTTAGAACCATAATCCGCACAGCCTAAATGACAATCCCTACATTAGGACAAGTAACCGATAGCACGTAGTCCATGCAGCATACCATAATCTTTTTTGATTATCGAACCATGGTACCTAAGCTTGTAATGAAATCTTTAAAATATCTAACAGAACTTGAGCCGTCTAGAGATCTTCCCTTTTTTTTTTATCAGCCAGACATTAAAGTCAGTCAGTTCTTGCCACTTTGGCCGCATTCAGAAATCTTGCCTAAACATTTTGGGAATGGTTGACTCTTGGTCTGCTGATGGTGCTGACTCTGAAGCAGCTTTGCTTACTTTGGTGAATTCTTCTGGATTTGTTTTTCTTTAGATAAATTACTTGCCACATTGATGGCTCCTCTTTTCTCATTTGGCTTGAGATCAAAAACTAATGGCTGCAGTATTCTCACTCAGGTCACTCTTCCTTACTTTTGTAATTAAGCTAATTTTGATACTAATTAGTGAAATGAATGTGCAGTTGTGGGGGTTTTTGGTGCCAGTATACATAGGGGCCCCAGTGACAAACCTACGAGTGGTTGTTTTGAAGCAAAGTAATTTTCTTTAAGACGTCGCAAAAATATCATATCGCCCAAACCTATAACTTGTGTGACGTACATTTTGTGCTGCTTCATGTTTGCTGTTTAATTACGCAGAAGAACGCATAGTGATTTAAGGAACAAAACTGTTCCGGTCCAACTTTGAGGGCCAGTGCCTCTTGCACTTTGTAGGTCTTTTGTCATTTAAGAACCATAATAAGTGCAACTCTATGTAAACTGTGTTCAGTCATCATCTCATTGCACACAACATGCTTCTGGTGCAGTCTGCAGTGTCTCTTTGCTGCCCAGCATTTTTATTATGACTCTTATGTATGTGGCCCTAAGGAATCTGCTCCTTTGCTGTAATTCCCTTGCAGGAGACAGAGGAGGGGGTGATCGCTTACGAGGATTGTGGGGTGAAGATGACTATGAACTATCATGCCAAGGACCTAGAAGGTGGTATACAGCCACAAGTGGGGGATAAGGTTTGTGCTAGTTCCTCGTGCTTTACTGTAAATTTCAGGGGGGGTGGTTGTAAGTTGTCTATTGTGAAAGCTGAAATTCCTCACCACCTCTTAAAGGAGAGGGTATGTGTGAGTGAGTAGGGCTGCAGCTATCGATTTATTTTAGTAATCGGGTATTCTATTGATTATTCAATTGGTTTTTTTTTTTTTATAGTAATCAGTAACTTCAGTACAACGGTACAATAGTAACTTCTCAAAAGCGGAAAAAAAAGACTGGTCTCTTAAACGCATTAGTTTTAATGGATAAACTGCATACCATAATGATGGTATTTTTAAATGATTCAACATGAGGGAGATGAAATCTGGAAAAAAATCACTGAGGGCTGTTTGCAAATGCAGCACTAAAGCATATTATAATATAAACACTTTAGCACAACACAGTATTTTTGGCAAATAGCTTTAAATTATTTTGTGGTAATTTTGCCGTAAATTTGGTAGTATATTCATATTGATCTATGTGACCCAAGGAGAGCTGTAAAGTGATGTATTAATAAGGTAGCAGTGCAGCCAACTGTAATTATGAAGCCATTCATAACCAGAACAACTTAATGTGTAACGTTACGCTGCTTCATGTGGTAACTTACAAGATGAAATTGGGTCGTTGGTCTCAATGGCTGCTAAGCTACCGAAGGTCATAACTATTAATAATAACCATTAATGGATAATGCTGCGCGCATATAAAAACAAAATATTATTTAGCATATAAATAACAGTACTGTATTAATTTAAAAAAGAATCAACATACCGCTTGAAGTACTTGGTGAGCAATGGAAATGACTGTGATTCTATGCCGTGAATCTCAATGTTTGAAATCTCCATGACTCAAAAGTTTGCCGAAAATTTTCTCCACCTTTTTTTTTTTTCTAGAATGGGAGTGTTGCTACCTGATCCGTACAGCCTTGTTGCTACCTGATCTGTACAGCCTTGCCACTTTTTTTTCTACCGCTCTGCTACACGTAATGCAGCGTTAGCACACTGTGCGACAGTAATAATCCTCCATGTGAAACGGGGTGATCACTGAGCAGTACATAATCGTGTGGATTAAACGAAGCATCAAAGCAAAGATTTTGCATCGAGAATTTTTTGTAATCGAGTTACTCGATGAAACGTTGCAGCCCTATGAGTGAGAGTGGAAGTATCTATCTAATGAGTGCATTTCATTCCCTACTTCCCTTGTTGCCAGGTGGAGTTCTCAATCAGTGAGGTCAAACGGACTGGACAGCAAAGTGCCGTGTCCATCAAAGTTCTGAACCGTTCGGTCAACACAAAGCGATTACTGGGTTTCGTGGCCACACTCAAAGACAACTTCGGTTTCATTGAGACTGCCAACCATGACCAGGAGATCTTCTTCCACTACAGGTATAGTTGGCAGCTTCAGTTTCACTGGTTTTATTTTATTTGGTTCTACCTGACCTTTTGTCCTTGAAACGCTTCAGTCATAATATAGGCAGTTGTGTTGCTGAAACTGTGAGCTCCACCCAACGAATGCTGCAATCTGTGTCCGAGCAGTGAGCTATGTGGGGATGTGGAGAGCCTGGAGCTGGGTGACTCCGTGGAGTACACAGTGTCCAAGGGCAAGGGGAACAAAGTGAGTGCTGAGAAGGTCACCAGGGTGGTTGCTGGTAAGTGCTGGTAACGTCCGTCACTGTCCAGGAACAATGCTTTGGTCACTTTATCCAAATTGACACTCTTATCAAGGCATACAAATATCAGTAATTACATACCATGGTTACCGGTACACGCAATCTAAAGATTCCACAGCATATTTGGTGCAATATGATTGGTGCAGTATTGATGGTAGAAGGCAAGTAGAACAACTGTTATTGTGCTGAATGGTCTTCCCAACAGTGAATGGACTCTGGGAAGATGTCGGTTCAGCTGTGTTGCTGGGTAAAGTGGTCCGACCTCTGCGCAGCGTGGACCCGTCCCAGACCGATTACCAAGGCCTCATCGAGATCACTGAGGAGGGTGAGGGAACCATCCCAAAGCCTTTTTATATTCTGAACAAAAATGTTGCCTGGAAAGTACAGGTATTGATAGCTTTCCACTTATATTGGCACCCATGCACTTCAAATGATTAATTTCTACCAGAAAACTGAAATAAAAAAAAAATCACATTTGTAACAAAAAAAGCAGCTGATTGTGCAAGATTCCCCTGGCAATGTTATTTCCACCTAGAATATTTCATTTAAATCAGCTGATTTTCTTACCTGAGGACAGGGATCATCTGTGGTGAGTTGGATGTGCATGTAGTATAAACATTTGTTCGTTCATTCATTGTCTGAACAGAGTATGGCTCATAAGCATGGAGAAGGGAAAAAGCATTGTAGGTCAGACGCAAGGTTACAGGCCTTAGTGTTAACATTAAACTGGGTGAAAAATATCTTAATTTTAAGTTTCATGGCTCAAAAGTTCCTGGGCACAAGAACTAGATCAGATCGCAGGATTGTTTGAATGGTAGAGAGACAAATTTGATCTGCTGCCACGGAGATAAGCTGGCATATAGATGCAAGATGCAATAGTTTGACCCTGAGGACCCCAGTGCTGAGAGTCATAAGAACATTTTGGCACATGCCACACACGACTTTGCCAAAAGCCTTTTGGCGTAATGTCATTTTGACAGATGAGCCCAAATGACAACTTTTTGATGAAGCATGCAGTCTGTTTACGGAAAACACAGTGAAGCTTTTATAGTGAATGCATTCCCAGCTGTTAAATATGGAGGAGGTTCACTTCTGCCTTAAGACTGCTTTGTTACCTTTGGCACTCTGGTACATGTGCATCAAGGTATTATAGAGGGTGATGAGCCTGGCACTCTGGTACATGTGCATCAAGGTATTATAGAGGGTGATGAGCCTGCCAGCATGACCCCCAAAACACCCCAGAAGATCCTGAGGAATGGTCAAGCCAAAACACTGGGCTGTTCTGAAGTGTCCATTAAATTTGTGGAGAGATGTCTTTTAAAAACAAGAAAGCTTTAAAGTCCACCTTTAAAGTCTGGAAGAATTACACCCTTTTGTTTATGCGGTTATGTAAAACTTGCTTTATCTGATATCAAAAATTGAGTAGTTGAGTGAAAATTGCACCATATTTATGCAAAAGTAGTCAATCATTATACATTTTATGCAATATTTGGAGAGTCATGATTTACCAGGATATGCACTTATGTTTAACTATTTTATTTTAAATGGTTAACAAAGGTCTTGTAATGATTCCAGTATAGTAATCCCCCTAGATATTTACTAATGAACAAATATGACCAAATGAGCCTTTGATCCACTGACCTGGTTTGATTTCTAAAATTCTGTGGGTAGAATGTATTTCTGATATTGAAATCGTTTTGTTCTCTGAAGAAAACGGACATCGAGGGACAATTTGCTACTCGGTGATGCTTCAGCAGATGGTTGTTTTTGAAGCCCAGTTTCATCAAGCACTATTCTGGTCTTCCTGGCACCATGTGATGGAGCATTTGATATGCATGAATGTCTTTCACTGTAGTGCCAGAGGCTAACTTTTGTTTCATGGCACAGTTTTTCTGAAGTGTTAAGTATCTGCAGTCCCGTTCCGGCTCCAACATTGACTTGTTGGGTAGTAATTCTAGCGCACAGGTAGAATTGTGCTGGACCATCCAGTGGGGCTGGTGGTACAGCTTAGGATTGGGTGGACCAGGCCCTCTAAAGAAGCAGTATACACCTTCAGGAGCCAGTCCAAAACGCCACACCACCTTGCTGCTGTCTCTGTCTGAGATGATGAAGGCTGTTTTTTCTGCCTTAACCATTGGCTCCATCCATTAGGGCCATCGGTGACTGAAACTGCTTGGAAGTTTGTGCCCATTCCACGTGCTCCACTTCGTAGCTGCCCTTCAGCGGAGATGGAATATCTGGCTTTACATGTTTTCCAATGTGGTTGAGCTTAAGGCTTTGTTAGCCCGGCTTGGTGAGGGTTCCTTGTGAAAGCGTACTTCCCCTCATCAGCCCCTCCTGACTGCATTCACTTCTGCCACAAACATCTCTATTGCACAACGGTCTCTGTCAGTCATCTCGGCAATTTCAAGCATTGATTTTTTTCCGTCACCTTTGTTCTTAATGATTACTTTCTCTGCAATTAAGTCTTTCATCCTATAATAAGTGTTAACAAATTTATAGAACTTGCTTAATGTTGTGGCATAACACAATTTGCAGGGGAATAATTGCAAACACGGCTGCAGCTTTTTATACTCGGTAATCAGTGAAATCCTCACAGCTGATGTAGGTAACCATCATCAATATCCTTGAAAAGTAAGACTCCCTATCAGGGAAGACATCAGGAAACCATTCCAACCAACCCTTGGGTATAATAAGTGTGATCATTTTGTACAAGAATAATAGGCCAGATATCCATAATATATTGAATCAAAAAGGTTCTGCACGGTTAACAAAATCAATAGTGTGTCTTTTGCAAGTGCATGAGTGCCAGTATTTTGGCTGCGTCTATCATGGTTTCATCGAGACTTGTGTATGAAATGTGATCTCAGACATTTAAACAGCTGCAGGTTTCTTTCTACCAGTACTTAGCCACATAGATCGCCTATCATTTTGTAACACGTACTCAAATTAGCAAAATGGTTTGTCTCAGTTTGTACCTCTCCTCTGTAAAGAATATTTTTACGATGGGATTTTATCTGTACATTTCAGTGCCTGTTTGTTTTCGGCAGTAATTCATTTTGGCCACAAAGGTGTTAATCTGCGAGTCCTAATTGTTCAGAGTAATTGCTCACAGGCAGCCAGAAAGGGCAGAACTTCCCATTCGGCATAGTGGGCATGGCCAACAAGGTGGACCCCCTGCAGAAGGGCGAGGCCGTCCGCTTCCAGGTTTGCACTGTGCCACAGACGGGACAGAAGATGGCCTGTAACATCGTACCCCAGCGCCGTGCCCTCGTCGAGTGTGTCAAGGACCAGGTATGCCTAAAAATGTGCCCCCCAAAAAACAGTGCCATAGTGGACTTCCAGAGCATGTGATGTGCAGTAGTTGTATGCAGTAGTGTCACTGGTTCCTGTGACTGGTCAGCCAGGGTCTGTCACACATTTTCACCACCTGCTTCTGTGTTTAAAAAGAAGGAATCTGTCACTTTAATAGTTGACATTCAGAAAAGGCCACAATGCCATTCACAGTCTGTCAGTAATAGGGGGTTGTGCTTTTGGGCAGTTTGGATTCATTACCTATGAAGTTGGAGAGAGCAAGAAGCTGTTCTTCCATGTGAAAGAGGTTCAGGATGGGCTGGAGCTACAGGCTGGGGATGAGGTTGAGTTCTCAGTCATCCTCAACCAGCGAACGGGCAAATGTAGTGCCTGCAACGTGCGCCGTGTCAGGTGGGTACAGGTCGGAACGGTGGCAAGTCGGACCCTATAGTGGCCTTGTGGTCTACGTGGCTGGTCTGTATTTGCTCAAATAGAATGTTTATGAGCCAGTAGCTATGACAATCTTACACTTGAACATGGTTAGAGACTAGAGACAAAGTGACAAAAGGCTTCATGAGCCTTAGGCCTCAGCCATTTCGTGATGTAGCCCCTGGATAGTCACTTCATGTCTGACGGTCCCACCTCCTCCCTCTGTGTCCTCAGTGAAGGGCCCAAGCCAGTGGCGACTCCTCGGCCCGACCGGCTGGTGAACCGGCTGAAAAGCATCACGCTGGATGATGCCAGTGCTCCCCGCTTAGTTATTGTGCGGCAACCGCGTGGCCCAGACAACTCTAAGGTTAGCAGCCCTTCCGCCATAACGGCGTCCCTTTGAGCCAACGTGGCGTTTTTTTTCCTCCCATTAGGTCTTCCTGTTCATAATGACAGGATGTTGTCTCTGTTTCCAATTTTAGGGCTTTAATGTGGAACGGAAAACCCATCAAGCCGGTGTCATCGACTGAATCCTCAGCTGTACCCCTAGGGCCCATCCCCACCAATGGAGCAAATAGTTTTAAGTGCAATCCTGCAAGGGGCAAATCTACAGCAGCTCTGTTCTATAAATGCTGAGATGTGCATGCACAGCCCATTTTCATGTACTAGCCAATCTTTTCAATGCAGAACCCCCCAAATCCATTGGTCCTCTGATTTTGATGTGGGTGTGACCTCCTGTGCACCAGTCAGATTCAATGCAGCAGAAGGCTTAGGGAAGTCTCTATTCTGTGTTTGTGTGCGTGTTTGTGTAAAATGTTTTAGAGACCATGTGGAAGGTAGCAGTGGATTTGGTGGGTTCTATGGCGAAACGGCAATTTACCATGTGGAAAATTGCTCTAGTACCCCTTGTTTGAAACTCAAAAGGTAATATTTAGCGAGAGTCTGGAATTCTTCACCTGTGATGTTAGTGTGTTAAATGCTATATTAGTTTTTTTTTTTTCCCTCTACCTTATAAATTCATGCTTTTGATATGGTGGACTTTATTTTTTTTTTCCCCAAAAAGAGCTTAAATTTTCTATATTTTCTTTGAAGGGACACTGATTTATTTGACCTTTTAAAACGGATGGCTTCGCAAACACAGGCAGCCTTGCCTGCTTAGTTCTTAGAATAGTCAAAACAGTTAGTCCTCCCATTTTTTGTGTTTTGGATTGTATCCCTACCTCCTGATTCACTCTGTGCTCAGGACATCTACCCCAGAACCCGTGTGTTCAGAATTCCAAATGGCATCTTGTGGTCATCAGTTATTTTTATACATGATTTTTGTTTTCTTCATTGCACATTTCAGCTATTTTGCTGTTTTCATTGTCAGTTTGTTAATGAATGAGAAATTAAACTTAAGGTGCCTAAAAATACATACACAAAAATGATTTAGTAATTTACTAAACTTTTCCCAGCCAACCACCAAAATGTAAAGAACAATCTTGGAACTTTTTTTTTGTAGAAATAACACAATTTGCATCCCAGTACAAGTGGGCTGAAATATGCTGTATGTAATGTGTGCCCCCACCCCCCCACTTCATCGTATAATTAAAAAAAACTTGCTTAAATTGAAGGGGGAGGGGGGGGGTTGTCTGGGGGAAAAGGATTGCGATTTCGAATAGTGTGGCCTGGAGGGATTGGTGAGAGACCTTTGCCATCCCTCTAGCAGCACGCGGTGTTATTACTGTTATAATGAACAAACCTTGGAGGTGGTGCTCAGGCTCATGCTGGGTCCGGCAGCCACTCTCCAGTGTACTTTTGTTAATGGTCTTGAATGAAACTTAAATAAACGTTTTACGGAACATTTTAATGTATGTTGTCATTTGTTTTTGTTGTGCGTTTTTGATTTGTTAGAATTGTCCTTTTTTATGTAAATTTCAGTGTTATCTGGTTAAACCTGCTTCCCCCTATGAGTAAATTTATTCTCCTTGGCAAAAGGAGTGGATTGGATCCCCATAATCCTGATGGAAATGCACTTGGCAAATAATGAACATTCCAGCACAGTTAAAGATTTTCACGGTACCTCGATGCTCTTATGTTTATTTGAAGTATTTAAAGAACAAATGATGCTTAATTGTGTACAGAATCCACAGAAATTACTTTTTTTATACACTTAAGCAATAACTTTGACCTTAAAGAGCACTAGGTCTGCTGAAGTAAAAGCACTATTTAAATGTATATGCAGATGAACCACCGTAATGACCACAAGAGGACCCCAACCTTGCTGTCAGACCCTCGTGCTGCTCTGATACATTGTCACATCTGAGCAGCGAGAAACTCTATTTCTCATCCACCGCTCGCGAAGTTGTTCTGGTGCACTGGGTCCAGTGTGCAGGTTCTGACATCTCAAAATCTGTCCTAGCGATAGATGGGGGTCTCTTGTGGAACTCCCAGCCCCGTCCCCTGCTTGCAAAAGCTGTTCTTCTTGACAACTCCCTCTGATTGGTGAATCAGAGTACAGAGTATCAGAATCCTCTCCCTGCAGAATGGCAAAGTTAAGGTTCTGGCCTTCAGCCAGGGCGTGCAGCCGTAATTTGTACTCTTCCAGTCTTGCCTTGCATTCGACAGCCTTCTGCTTCATCTCCAGGAACTGCTGCTGCAGGTCTTGCTCATAGGCCTCCTCTGCTCTCAGTTCATTCTCCCAGTACTGCAGCTCGTCCTCATCCTCTTCCTCCTCCTCATATACTGTCTGCTGAAAGGATTCTCTGTCCTCCTCTGACTGAT
The DNA here is from genome assembly GCA_026774425.1 of Petrocephalus zakoni. Taxonomy (NCBI): domain Eukaryota; kingdom Metazoa; phylum Chordata; class Actinopteri; order Osteoglossiformes; family Mormyridae; genus Petrocephalus; species Petrocephalus zakoni. The sequence continues at coordinate 3,614,017 of JAODKN010000039.1, read as the reverse complement.
GTTCCTCGTCCAACTTTTGAATCTGAACATCAGCTGAATGAATTTGCATCTGCAGTTCATGAAGATGAGCCCGCTGGCAAACCAAGCGTGCTTGCAGTGCATCCTGTTCCTCATTCCCTTTATGAGTGACAAGCTGCATGCTCTTTGTGTCTTCATTCTTGTCTAAACCCTGTACCCTACTGTCAGGCTCACAAAGGAGACTTTCCCTCTTCTGATGTT
>JAODKN010000039.1:3542980-3554199 GCA_026774425.1 Petrocephalus zakoni | reverse complement strand
TTCATACTTAATATTTGAAGTACTTTATCATCAACGGACATAAAAATAAACTGGATAAAAAACTTTTCAGTTATAAACTCAAATTGGTAATGAAATTAGCGTTGACATACAAAATCATTTGCTTATATCAAAACTTAAAGTGCATAACACTTAAATCAAATTAATCTTCAGGATAAACATTTATTCAGCCATAACCTAATATAAATAAGACAAATTAATGTAATCAATCCAACGGCGTTATAATACAAACTGCGGAAGGGATGATGCTGCCTTCATCGCAACTCGGAAAAACAGGACAAACCGTGTCCCGTATTGATTAAAAACGGGACGCATAATTTTATTGTTAAAAACGGGACGATTCCGTATTTTAAGGGACCCTGTTCCCTATCCACATTTGTTTGCAGGGCAATTGTCCTGCTCTTACCCCCATTTTACATTTTCTTTTCTATAACTTTTTAGAGCCATTTTAGTGCCCCAAAGTTCGGGTCCACGTTGACTTCAATGGGGTTCGGGATCGGGGTCAAGTCCGGGTCCTGAACTCGAACTTTGCGGCGAAGTTCGGCCGAACCTGGTGAACTCGAACTTCCAGGTGTTCGCTCAACTCTATTCTGAACCAATCATTTTACTGGACTGATGGAGTGTGCAGCTTATAGTGACACATACCATACATTTTGAGGCAAACGATCCAGCATTTTGGTCAGACTGAGGTGGCATATCAACAGGCCTCCACTCCTGAGCATACTTCTGGCTAATATACAATCCTTGGAGAACAAGCTCTATGAGCTCCTGGCACAGATCTCATTCCAGCAAGGGACACAGAGCTGTTTCATTATCTGCCTCTCAGAGACCTGGCTGTCTGAGATCTCAGACCCCGCCATCAGGCCGCTAGGCTTTTCTGTGCACTATGCAGATAGGACGCAACGCCTCGCGGGGAAAAGCAGAGGAGGTGTGGTATGCTTTATGATCAACTCCTGGTATGATCATCGGAGCATACACATCGTCAAGTCCTTTTGCTCTCCTAACCTGGAGTACCTGATGATCATGCGTCAGCCCTTCTGGCTACCAAGAGAATTCTCAACCCCATCTCCATCAACCAGACCAATGTGGAGAGGGTCAGCAGCTTTAAGTTCCTTGGTGTGCACATCACAGAGGACCTCACATGGACAACATCACTGAGGCAGTAAAGAAGACACGGCAGTACCTCTTCTACTTTAGGATGGGAAGTTCTTATCTGAGCCCCTGCATCATCAGGATGTTTTACAGATGTGCTATTGAGAGCCTCCTAATTGGATGCATTACCGCCTGGTACAGAAGCTGCATGGTCTTCAACTGCAAACCACAATAATAAAGAAATAGCCGGACCAGCACTCTCTGGGACAGTTTCTACCACCAGGTTACCAGGATGCTGAATGCCAACTAATATCAGCCACCCCTCAGGTCACCACCTCAACTCCCCATTGCACTAGTGAATGCCTGAATGCCTCTGGTGCTGTAAACTGTTCTGTGTACACCTACAGTCTGTCTGCTCTATGGTATGTTGTAGTTATATTGTATTATATTGTGTATTAAACATTTTCCTTTGTACATATGTAGAGTGTATACATGTACAGTTTACATTTATTTTTCATACTGTACTGATGATTGGAAACTCATGACCCATGACTTTCACTCACTAGTTCACCTCTTTTAGTAATGTGATAATAAAAGTCATTTGCTTTGATTTCTGCACGGATGACAATGGTACCTATGCCAAAGAAAGCTACCGTTTCCTGCTAAAATGACTGCTTCCTTGTCACTTTAACCTTCGTAATCATGAAGAATCTGGACATATCGCACATCAAACTCAACATCCCTGCAACCTTGGACCCACACCGGTTTGCATTCCAGTGTCTTCCTCAACCCTCACACAGCAGTGGGACATTTAGAACATTTTTTCCAGATTGGTCATCAGCACTGGTGTGCTGCAAGCTACTGCCTCTGCCTACTACTATAGTCTGTATAGTCTGTTCAGGACTTCAGGTTCCTGGCCATCTAGATCACCAGCTCTCTGAACACCAGCTGCATTTTCGAGAAGGATCAGCAGAACCTATTCTTCCTGAGGAGAGCTTTTAATTGTGAACCAGTACCCTGGTGAATTTCAACTGCTGCATGATTGAAATAATCCTGACTGGATACATTACGGTGTGGCTGTAAACCTGCTCGGGATCTCGGTTTACTGCAGAGGACCATCTGGACAGCCTAAAATGTCATTGGCACTGGCATCTTCCACAGCTCCAGTTATTCTCCCGGTACTATTCAGGGACTCCATCGTCAGAGATGCGAGCCACCCTGCACTACAGGTGCACCAACACCCACACCTCTCAGTTCAGAAAGAGTTCATCGCTAAGCAGTCCGATTGCTAAACCGGTGACCAACATACAGTATGTGCCCCCACTATATATTACCATTGTTAATATTTCACCAGCACTTTATTTTTTATCTGCACCTTGTGATTATTTATTTTTCCTCTACTTTTGTCCATTTGCCAATTTACACCATGGTCCCTTTACACATATTTATTTACACATTCTTATTTTGGCCCATTTCTTCTTGCACTGTCAATTGTCTTGTTATTGTACTATTGTTTGTCCGATCTCCTGATGCCTTACTCTGCAAGTGTAGCCGAAAAAATAATAAAATAATAAAAATAAAACTTGAAACATGAATTTTTTCTATTTTTTTGGGATAATGCTCCATCACACATGCCTCATTTCACATTTCACTCATTGGTTAACTAGCCAAGGCTTCAGAGTGAGTTGAGAAAAAATGATTTATCTGGTTGTGCATATTAATTTTTGAAAGAATTGTTAGTTTCGCCTGAAAGAGACAAGTCTCACTTTTTCATTCTCTGTCATCCTGGGATTCACTGATAACATTGTATCTGTTAAAAAAAAAAACTGAATCTGAAAAACCACACTTGCCTAATAATTCCACACTGTGTGCGTGGCTGTGCAGGTTCTGGAGGAGGTGGAAAGGCGTAGGGAAATCTCGCCGGCTCTCGTCCAGCCTTTTATGCGCAGTCTTATGGAAGCACCCTTCCCAGCTCCTGGCCGCACCATCACAGTGAAGAGCTTTCTCCCGGGTTCTGGGAATGAGGTAGGGAGCAAATATGTACCCGGCCAAAACAAAGGCACCCAAAGCTGAATACGTTGTGGAAGTGAGAGCTTGTCCTGTGTGCTTGGCCCCTACAGGTACTGACGCTGTGTCGGCCCGTGGATTCACGCCTGGAGCATGTGCACTTCCAGAGCCTGCTGCAGTGCCTCAGTGTGGGTCGCCTCCTACAGCTGTTCGCCTCCTTGCTGCTGGAGAGGAGAGTGATCTTCATTGCAGACAAACTCAGGTACCCATAACTCATGGCTCCAACCATGGAATGTGTACCGACTTGTACTTGTTTTTTCTACTGTACATCAAAGGTGTCATCGACCGACTCCCTTCAGTTTACTTATTATATTGCAGCAAATTATTTTTAGGAATAAAGGTAAAATAGGCAAAAAAGACCGAAAGAATGAAAGAAAGTCAGATGACAAGGGAGGAGAGGAACCAAAAACTCCTAAATTGGGGGGGGCCGAGGTCAAGTGGCTGCCCAACCCCCCCAGGGCATGCTTGCTATAAGGAAGGGGTTAGCTTGTGGGTATGCTGGGTTAGCTTGTGGGTATGCTGGGTTAGCTTGTGGGTATGCTGGGTTAGCTTGTGGGTATGCTGTGTTAGCTTGTGGGTATGCTGTGTTAGCTTGTGGGTATGCTGGGTTAGCTTGTGGGTATACTGTGTTAGCTTGTGGGTATGCTGTGTTAGCTTGTGGGTATACTGTGTTAGCTTGTGGGTATGCTGTGTTAGCTTGTGGGTATGCTGGGTTAGCTTGTGGGTATGCTAAACTGAAGTAATATGTCTTCGGTCATGATTTAAAGACTGAGAGCACTTTGGTGTCCTGGACATGAGCTGGAAAACTGTTTCATAATATAGGCCTCTTGTACCAGAAGGCTTTACCAGTATCAGTGAACTTTTATTTATATGTAGGATGACAAGGAAGATTGCGTCCTATGGCCTAAATGTATGATACAGATTGCAAACATGGATCAGTTCTGTTAGATAAGCAGGTGCTAGACCTTTTGAGTGTTTTGTATGTAAATAGGAGAACTTTGAAGTCAGTCCTGAAACTAACAGGAAGCCAGTGCAGGGAACTATGAGCCAGGGTTATGTGTACAAACTTCCTGCTCCTGGTAACAATTTGAGCTGCTCGGTTTATGTACGGTGTGTTCCCGTATACTACAGCATTACAGTAGTCTAACTCAGGGATTTTCAACCACTGTGCCGTGGCACACTAGGGTGTCGTGAGAGATTGTAAGGTGTACAATGGGAAATTATTCAATTCACTTAATTGGTCTAAAAAACTAGGCTACAGTGTGCAGAGCATGTAGCAGTTGCTTAGTGTCTTGAATAGTAAAAAACGTTATAGTTTGGCAATGTTACATATCTGCAGGAAGAGCCTTCGATACTGCTTCCACGTGCTAATTGAACAAGAGGCTTGTATCTAAGGTGGTGCTTAGGTTATGGGCTGAGCTCTGAGGGAGAAGTTCAGTCACTCAGAGTGGATTGCAGAGATTATAGTAGACCAGTTCTTCCCTATTTGGAAATATACAACAACTGTTCCATATAGATGTTTTCTTTATTCTAAACAGAACTCTAAAAATAAAGACAAAAATAAATCATATCTGTTGTATAGTTCAAATATAGCAGCCATGACATAAAAACGTTTCACTCCACTATGTCCACAAACAGACTTCTTTTTGCTCTGTGTATAACGCTGCTCTCGAAACAAGATTTTTTTTGTTCATAAACAATGTAAATCTGAAACCTATTTCACAAAGTTGTAGCTTAATATTACGGGAATTAAGATGAGAACACTATGAAAAAAAAAGTTACGTAGAGACATTTGAAGTCTATGGATAGCTTCTCCTTGCACAGCGGTGGGGGGTAGCTAGATGATTTACAGAATGTCTATAAACATAATGTGAAAAATATCCCACTTTTACAGTTATTGCGATCAGGCTATCCCCACCTCTGCAAAATATACCCTCTGGAATAGATTGCTAGCACTGTGATAAAGGTTGGAAACCATCTAGTGACGATTGTGAGTTTCTGTCACTTATTTTGGAGTTATGGGTTGAATAATTTGGCACCGCATGTCCTACCAGATGTTAGCCTTCATTTTCTGTGAAATGAACCCAGAAAGCAACTGAATGTGAGGCACCTTTGTGGTGTCATCATGTAAGACGATTCCCCTCCTGCAATCAGCTCAGTCACTGACAGGTTCTATCGTTTGACTTTTACCTTTTATTTTCACTTTAAATTTCAAAATGCTTTGCAATTTTTTTCCCTTTTAGGTGGCCCAAATACTCCTCCATATAAAAATGTGAGCTGTATTGCCATGATTTGAAATGAAATGTATTAAGTAACAATAACCGAATTCCCCTGAATAGTTTGATTTTAGCTGTGACTACTAGGATTGTGTGCAACATCCCGACCGCAGCTCTCTTGTTGCTTTCAATCAGGAAGGAATACTATTGTTCTCTACTCAGAATATTTAATCGAGCCCTCATTTTAATGCACGGTAAAAGTAAATCTATATAAATGGTATTGTGCATTATATCGATCACTGTCCCTCGCAAATTTCCGTTGTGTTGTGGCTCACTTTCATTGTGTGAGTGGATTTGCAATGTTTGTTTTACATGACTTTGCAGAATTATTTTTTTCTGAATTTGCAGTGAGTTAACTGTACCTCTGTGAACATGAAGTAGTGAACACGGCTCATAAAATGTTTCTGTTTTGGAATACCTTAGAAAGACATTATTACTCCTGGATGAAGTTATCCTCGTAGTCGATATTGAGTTTTCTGACTGTAACAAAAGCAAGCCAGGCTGTTTTACACAGATTCTTGGTGCCCAGTACACAGCGATCATTTTTGTGATTCAAACCATTAACTATTTGTGTTTGATCCTGTTAATTGTAATGGTGTGGCATGATTGATGAATGATCCAAATAGTGGTTCACAAAACAGAGAACTTTATTTTAAACATAACTAAAAGAAAAAAACAAATGAACAAAAGGGGTCTAACAAGGGCAGGGACATAAAACAACTAAATGGACTATACTTAAACATGAGGAAAAACCTACACTAAACAGGTTCTGGGAACTTGCAGGAACAATGGAAATGCAGCACCTATATATGATGAGCCACTGAGGAATCAGGGCAAGGGCTGACACAAATAATTGGACAAGGGACAGGTAACAGCCATACACAACCAAACATGGGGAACTATGAGTAATAACGAACAGGAGAGGGTGGTTACATTTAATCAAACACTAGGAACTACGGCTGCACTTGAGACACGGGGAACAGAGATGGGAAAAAATCACAAACTAGATGTAAACAGGAAAAACTAGCAAAGGAACTAGAAGAATTCAAACAAAACTAAATGCAATTAATACAAGACACAATGGGTCAACACTGTTGAGGTCGGCCTCTAATCAGCCTCAAACCCAGAAGGGGGAAAATGCTTGGTACCTAGCCACTTACTTTGCCTATCCAGCAGCCTGGGAACCAGGAGAGCACAGGATGACCAGGCAGAGTAGCACAAGGCCGGGACTGACCCTAACAGTTAGTAGCTATGAAAATAGCCAATACCAGCTGTAATGAGATACTGCTTAAGCATGTAGAGTTAATTGCAACTCTTGTACCCTTGTGTTTGCAGATTTCTTTACAGGCAAATTTTGATACATTTTTGAATGCGTTCACTTTACTTTCACTTACAGTGAGTGTCCATTTATAGCACAAAAGGTATAATAACTATTCTAATAACTCTAAAACAACACAAGACTGAGACATTTAGTTAAGTGTGCTTTGACTGTGAGGGACATTGCACACCCTGGATTTTCTGATTATGTATTTCCATTTTTAATTTGAAAATGCAGAAATGTGTGTAAAATAATAATGGTACATGATGAATATGTGTACAATTACTACCCTAGTAATGTGTGATGTATTCAAAATATTCAGCTTGCCCTAAAACAGAATCATAATTTTGTGATTTGCATGTGTTGGTGTGTTAATTGTGAATTAAATGAAAAATAACATTTGTAATATTAGTAATATAACAGGCTCAACAGGCTGTATCTGCAGCAGTGGGTTTGGGTTGGGTGGTATCCGGGAGACGGAACCGCGATACAAATGTTCACGATCTCGTACTGCGTTTTCGGTCGGGATTCAGAACCATTACACCTTTAATTTATACCCAGTGTCTCCCAAAGAATCATTGCCAGTGGCTGGCAGGGGTGCTGGTGTGTGTATGTGCACAGGCAAGGAGGCACACCGACGTTTTCTTAAATGAATTATCATGATGAATGAATTCCTCAGTTCTTTAGTAGGGTGCTGACCATGTGCAAACTAAAAGAAACCGTTATTTAGATACGCGTATAAGCTCAAAAAAAAAAATTTAACCAGCGTCATATAATGGCAATGGCAAGGACATTTTATTTATATAGCACATTATCATACACAAGGGTCATTCAATGTCCTTTACACAGCACGACAAAAAACAAGAGAATAACAATATATAAAAATAAAATAAACAATAAATAAGTGGTTATTCCACTCAGACCAGTCTTAGTTCTATCTACCTTGATGACCATTCTTTGTTCTATGGCTGAGAAAGTATTCACAAACTGACCTTATTAACCCCAAATGAGTTCCATAATTCTAAAGAAATGCGGTAGAGAACAGTGCAGTTTTTAGTAGATTTTTGAAACTGGCTACAGTTGGGGCAGATATGATATGATTTGGTAATTGGTTCCAGCGTTTGGCTGCATAGCGACCAAAAGCCATTTCACCATGTTTAGGGCCTTAGCTATTAAGTGACTTTTACACAATTAGTAGTGCTTTGAAATCAGTCCTGCACTGAACTGGAAGCCAGTGCAAACACCTGATAACTGGAGTGATATTATCTCTCTTCTTAGTTTTGGTTAAAACTCTGGCAGCTGCATTTGGAATGAGCTGAAGCTGTCTAATGGACTTTTCTATTTAGTTTTAATATAAATTAATTTTGTTATTGGGAACAAAAAAGCCTAGCCTGATTTATTGCTAAAAAAGTCTTCCAGGATGTCTCATGTGATTTATTTGCATCTAGCCAAAGACGGTGCAGACTATATTTAAGTGTGTAAGTATTGATGAAGGTTCTAAAAATGACAGAATAAATATTATTAAACTTAAAATTTAAACTTATTAAATTTTAGGTACAAAAATAGTCTCTCAAAATATTTTGGTACAAATTACATCCAATTTTTTTTATGCCCAGCAAAATACAAATTACAAAATACTTAAATGTAAATATGTATTTTAAGTACATTTAATTGAAATACTGCCCATCTCTGGGTATAAATAGAAACTCAACAAAGGGAAGCCAGTTACTTTCAGCTGATTCAGAATAAAGTTTTTTAAAGGCCATACGTCAGGGTATAAAACAGTTTCAAAAGTTTCTTGGAGTACTGTTAAGGCTGTAATCTTTAATGAGTACAAAACAAGATTCTCCTCATTCAGTACATGACCAGGTGACCACATTAAAGGAGACGGGGGACTTTTTCTTAAAGAATGGTCAGCTTGATAAGATTAGAGCAGTATCAAAAGTTCTGTAAAACATGGCCTCTTTAGAAGGGTCCCAAGAAGAAAAATAAGCTTTAATGGGAGCTTAAAGTGAGTTAAGGTTGGCAAAATTAAAAGTTAAAATCTGATTAATCTGATGAAGGATTTTATAGCTTCAAAGCAAAGCATCCTTGTGAAAACATATGTGGCACAGCCCTCAGAAAGACCAGGCCAGGCAGGGTGTAGGCGACATCCTATTATGGGGATGTTTCTCTTCATCAGGCACCGAAGCTCATAGAAGCGAAGCTGAATGGTGCCAAATACAGGCAGATTTCTGAAGATTCCCAGCTACCCTATATGAAAAAAAAACACACTTTTCAACACACGTCAAGCAAAAACACACTTGAAAAACCAGAGTGCAGTGGATAAAGAACAAAAAGGTAAATGTCCTGGAGGGGCCCAATTAGGGCCTTAACATAGCCTGAAAACAAGTCCTTGTAGGTTAGTCAGTAACTAATAACTAACTAATAGTTACCAGTTACCAGTGGTCTCCATGAAAGTTTGCTAAGCTTGAACAATTCTATATGGAAGAACCGACAAATATTCCCAAATCTTTGTATACTGTGTATATGCTGGGGATGCAGGCCGAGGAAACTAAGGGAAGTAGTTTAATACTTCAGGCAAGTATTAACTAATAGGCATATGAACTGGATTGTGTTTTAATCTCTCTTAAACAGATAATTTGAGAATTTATTTTACTCCCGTACAGCTTCCTTTACACATTTTAATTATTTAAATTTGTTGGCATTACATATTGTGTACAGATGTATAATGTGTTCACGTTATTTGTAGCATTTATAAAGGTTGCCGTTTTGAAATCAGTCTGCCCCCCCCCCCAAACCTCCATCACAATTCTCTGTCCCAACCCCCCTTCCCAATTCCCCATAATTTGAATATTTCTGCCCGATACTGTTTAAGAAAAGAAAAAGGAAAGGTGTGTAATAAAAAGAAATCCATGCATGCCACTTTCTACGTAATTGAGCGATGTTCTGGCATTTGTCAGGGCATTAGGTAAGTCAGGAAGACCATGCTTGGGCCGATCGCTATAGACTATATATGCAGACAGATGTAGAAGATTCTGTAGCCCGTCACCTGGATATGTTTGTTGGATATGCTTTAGTTTTCTTGCTTTGCTTTGTGTAGTGATCGCTATCTGTCCCCCCAGCACACTCTCACGCTGTGCCCATGCTGCCCTGGCGCTGTTATACCCTTTCACCTGGCAGCACACATTTGTGCCCGTGCTCCCTGCCAGCATGCTGGACATCTGCTGCTCTCCCACGCCCTTCCTGATGGGGGTGCTGCTCTCTTCTCTGCCCCAGCTCTTGGACCTGCCCATAGAGGAGGCAAGTTTCAGATTTCAGCTCTGAAGGAGCTGGTTTATTTCTCCACCCTTCTAAACGCTGTTTCTATTTGTTTCTTATTGTTCTAACTTTAACACCAATTGGTAATCACTACTCCATTCCCTAAGGGCCTTAGAACTTATTTCTAAAATCAAAGTCTAGTGCCCATCATTTAATCTTGCTCTAAGTAAATGGCAGGAAGTGACCTGCTGATGCCATCCTGTGGTGTGAGCAGCCATATGGCCCATTTCCTTGACTGTCTTCAGGAAGTCATGCGCTGGTTTTGTTCTGCAGGTATTGATCGTGGATTTGTGCATGGACAAGTTTGTCACACAGGTATGTTGGCAGGGTGCAGCTCTACTGCTGGAAGGGCACAAGGGAGGAACATGAGCCTAGTGTAATGTTCTTTTGTATCCAGTTTGTCTCATAATGGTTTCTCCAGAAAACAACACTGTACTGTACATTTAAAAACAAATGTAGTTAGTAAAAGCATTTATATATTTACTTGGGCTGCGCGATATCACATCTCGATATTTGAAATATCCGCAATTAATAGAGTGATATTCAGAAAAGAAAAAAGGAGACGTAACTGCCTAAAATAAACTAAATATAGTCAAATGCAACTTATTCTCTGTCAGTAGAGTCTGTCAGATAAGTTGATGGTGCTGCCACTTGTGCCGACAGACACAAAGCAGTACCTACAAATGCAATGTGATTATTGTGCATGTGCACATCGCAGTGTTGATATAGGAATGATATATTTACCGTGATATTTACCATGGTGAAAGGTACTGCTGTCCTGTTATGTACTGGCTAACCCTCACAGTGCTGTGAAAAGCGCGGTTCTGTATCCCCGTCATTCTCCCTGTCCTCTTACCCCGCATTCCAGTTGGGTGATGAGGACTGCATCCTGCCCAGCAAGTTGCAGGCTGCCCTGCATCACATTTTGGAGCACAGGCACCTAATAATGGGGCAGGAAGAAGGCATCAGTGGATCAGGTTGGTACATCCCATGTGGGACACTGGGGTTTTCTGTGATCAGAATCATTGACCCTGTCATTCAGCCACATGGCGTTCTCTTAGGTCAGCAGACCAGATGCTTTTAGTAGTTCCAAAATCACATTTTAAACTCAGAGGTGACAGAGCTTT
>JAODKN010000039.1:3522072-3533017 GCA_026774425.1 Petrocephalus zakoni | reverse complement strand
ATTTCCGCCAATGTGAAGGAAAAAAATAAGATCCCGTAAGTCATTATAACGAGATACTATCCCGAAATACCGAGATGCGATCTCGAAATAATGACTTAGTATCTCGAAATAATGACTTAGCATCTCGGAATAATGACTTAGTATCTCAAAATAACAACTTAGTAGCTCGTTATTTCGAGATACCATCTCGAAATAATGCGTTATGCACTTCAAATGTTATCCACAACTAATTAAAACATGGATGCATTTTTGTTTAATTTGTTATATGCATTAAGATAACAGCTAAGTAACAATACCTCAACTTTGAGAAGGCTAGGATTACCCGGCCCATGAGACAGTGCTTATTGAGCTGGGGTATTAAAAATTGAATAAGTCATTAAATTCCTGAATTCAGTCACCACGGAAAGCATCAAAATCCGACCCGAATCATCGGGAAATTACCTGAAACACCTCCTTGCAAATAGCTTCCTTTTCCAGATTTCTTCAACTTTATACTTTAGTCCAGCTCAGATACAGAAACGGCTTTAATGAATGCCTGGTACAGAATAGAAAACATGCCGGGGGTGGGGGGTACCCCAATCTTAGCCTATATGAAGTATATTGTCTAGTCAATGTTTAAATGTTAGTATGTCTTAATATATTATTTACTAAATATGTAAATGCAGGGCTGGGACTCATGGAGATGATATTTCATCCAGGACGTACACATGTTTATTGATCGATTGACAGTAAAGTAAAATCTCTTGAATAACAATGTCCATTAACAGCATTTCAATTAATGTTCCCATTTGTTGTTGCACATTACGTGATTTTAATAATGATCAAGACTCATCCATTTATCCACCCAACCACTTAAATATTTTCAGGAGACACCGCAAGTTATCCTACAGCAGGGGTGCCCAAAACGTCGATCGCGACCGACCAGTAGCTCGCACGACATCAAGGCTCGCCAGCATATACTGTACATATAAATATAAAATATATAATATATATAACATATTTAGCATTTTTAATGTAGGTAGATCATTTTAACCTGGTCATTTTAAAAGTAGCTCACAAGCCGAAAAAATGTGGGCACCCCTGTCCTACAGGTATGGCGGAGCATTACTCAGATGTGGATGGGTGCATTACTACAGTTCTTACGGTAGTGACGTCCAAACATCGCGCCACCGCGGCCGCGGCGGCCTCGTCTGTGTGCGAAAATGGCGGGGACGACGTCGGTGGCCGGCGAGGTGTTCGTGGACGCCTTGCCGTATTTTGATCAGGGATATGATGCTGCTGGCGTTAGGGAAGCGGTGAGTATGGTGCTTTAAATATCGCGTCATGTGGCTACAGTAAAACCGGCAGCCCGTGAAAGCGCTGGAAGCAGCGCTAACCTCCGCTAAGAACAAAGCACGTTTGTTGGTACGAATTTAAACTTCACTTTGTTGAGTCGTAAGGCTCCCTAACACTTTATCCAGTTTTGGAATGTCTATTTGGCTAACGCTGCCATTTTTAAAGTCTTAAAACAACCACGGCCGTCTGAAGAACGAAGAACAGTGTTACATGCATGGTCCGTTTGTGTGCGTGTTAGAAACGCTGTAACTTAAATGCAGGCTGCAGCTTTAGTGGAGGAGGAGACGCGCAGATACCGGCCGACGAAGAACTACCTGAGCTACTTGCCGACGCCTGACTTGACTGCTTTTGAGGTCTGTATAACAATGTCTCCCCGTTTATGAATCTATGAATGAATGTTATAGCGCCTTTCAGTCCACCCAGAGTGGTTTACAGAGCCAGTGGGGAGCCATTTAAACAGCCCCCACCTGGATGGTATGAGGGCAGCTTCTCGGCACCACTACGCCCACCGCACAGTACCTGAGGTAGCAAAGAGGCAGGAGACAATTCAGTTGGATGACTAGGAGGTCAAACATGAAAGCGCCACTGGGCACTTTTTTTTTTTAGCCAGGGCATCGGGGTTCAAACCATCTATTGAATGATGAACAAGGATGTTTTATGATTTTACTGATTCATTTTTTTGCTTTATCATTGTTTTCTTTGTTAGCAACTATTAGAAGACTGTGGTTGTATTGTGTTTCAGAGGCAGGCTATTGGCATAACCAGCAAAGAAAGCATTTCAGGTCCTGTCCCAAAATACTGAAATGCCCGAAAAGTACCTCAGTGGTTTGCTCCCTTAGGCAATGGAATTTTCGGTACTGGTACTTAAGTGGCTGTCAATGGAAAAGGGAAAGTACCAAAAGTATCATACAAATAGTATGGTACCTGGTGCGGTGGAAAAAGTGCTCCAACACCTCTTCCAGTGGCAGAGCCAGCTTTCCTAGTTGGTCTTCCTTCCAAGTACTGGCCAGGCCCAAACCTTCAGATCGATTACTTACTCTGAGCTGCTGGTGATATGGCTGCTGATCTAGTCCAATTGTTACCCCAACAACATATAAGCACATAAACATTCGGTCTGAAAAAATATCAGTTTCCTCTATAATGAGTATCAACATTACACATTCTCTCACTTTCTGTTTTTGCCAACATCTGATTATGACACTTGGTTACTTTAGTTAATGTGGAAAGCCCATGTTGATGGTTGGTCCTGTTCTGTTAAATATTGGTGTTTTCTCCTGGTATTGTGTATGGCTGTGAGTAATGTTGCTTTTTGCTTGATGGTTAAGAAATGGGCCCTTGAACTTGTCTGGGAACAGCTGCTGAAAAGGGTTGTGTGTATATAGTAACAACTTTACTATATATGTACATACTAATATATACACATACTATATATGTACCCAAGGCAGTTTATTTTATAATCAACAATCTGGTAGAATAAATAACGGCAGTCAAAAACTGTCCCAGTCCTCCCAGTTGGTAATGAGCAAGGCCTTGTGTTGTGCTGTGCTATTTAAGTGTACTGTTGCTGCTTATGAATCAAATTAATAGTGTAAGTAACCACAGATGTCTCATTTACCTCCAGACAGAGATCATGCGGAATGAGTTTGAGAGGCTTGCTTCCCGGCAGCCACTGGAGCTGTTGAGTATGAAGAGGTACTCTTACTTTACTCTTACTTTTTGAGGTCCCAATACTGGGTCTTCTGCTAGGGGTTCTGAAGTGAGTGTGTGTGTAATATTGTTTTTTTCCCCCCCAAATCTCTCTACAGGTATGAGCTCCCTGCCCCATCGTCAGGCCAGAGGAATGACATTGCTGCCTGGCAGGAGTGCGTGAACAACTCCATGGCCCAGCTAGAGCACCAGGCTGTACGCATTGAAAACCTGGAGCTGATGGCCCGCTATGGCACCAATGCCTGGAAGGCTTATAATGAGTGAGTCTGGCTGGCTGGCAGGGGGCTGGGGGCCTTTGTACAGGGCCTCTACATGGGAATTTTCAAAAGGTTGTGGTATCTGCTCCTAAGTTTGAATCTCCGTGTTGTGTGTTAACAGCAACCTGGCCTCCATGATTGAGCAAGCACAGAAGGAGCTTCAGAAATTTAGGTTGGTTATGCTTATGCCTGCTACATTATGATGTGGAGTATTTGCTGGATTACAGTAAAGTAGAACGATTGTGGTGTAGTTTAGTTTTAAAGTATTTTTTTCCCCTTATGTCCAGAAAACAGATTCAGGACCTTAACTGGTTGCGAAAGAACGACCAGTTGGCTGGAGGTGCAAAGCTGAGGGAGCTGGAGTCCAAGTAGGTACCGCTTGTTATTGTTGCTGTTGTTGTAATTATTCCATTTCTGCATGTTGGCACAGCTGGTTTCGTTAGGATGCTTGTTGTTGCTGAATTGCAGTGTTGGTGGAGGGACACGTTGGGGACATTGAGGGACATTGTGTGTAGGCATGCACATGTGGTCCCTTATCGCTTTGTCCCTTTGTCTGACCATGCAGCTGGGTGTCCCTCGTGAGTAAGAACTATGAGATTGAGCGTGCCATCGTCCAGCTGGAGAATGAAGTTGGGCAGCTCCGACAACAGCAGGGGGATGAGAATAAAGAGAACATTCGGCAGGACTTCTAGACTCACTCCTAGGAAAAGTGGAAGTGAGATTTAAGATCTGAAGTCAGTGGATATCTGGTCATAAGATTTTTTCATATTATAGACTAAGGGTCTCAAGTCAAATTTTTGCACTGCAGTTGAGCAAGTATGACATTTTCCAGTATTGCCGTAGATAACGTGCATGAAGAAGCACCGGAAATGTTTTCATCAATATGCCTGATAAATTCAGCTTTCATTCTTACTTGTTCAAATGACTCTTGTAGTCAGAAATGTGACTAATATAAAATTCCATAATGCGTCTTATAGGAAGACCTAAAAAGTCTAGCCAGTGCATTGAAATTCTTTTTATTTTTTATTTTTTTGTAAACTCCAGCTTCTACTGAGTTTGTGGGGAAACTGTTGAAAAACTCTGTAAAGACTGCAATTATAGGCAATTTTTTAAGTCTGTATATAAACAATAAAAACTATTTTGCTTTTTGACCTGCTGTTTATTCTTTTTATTGAAACAATTATTCAAGTACTTTCTAACTGGATAAAAGCCTGCATTTAATTGCCTAATGTATTGGAAGATAAAGATATAAACAAAGTACAGTTGCAGTTAGTGACCGCATAATTGATAATGGATTTATCTGGAGCAATGAACATTTTATGCCAAGCTGATATAAATAATTTAATGACCACGTTTATCTTTGTCAAGAAAAATTGCAAATTTAATGATAAAATGTTGGTCTTGTGGTTTGGCAGTTTGTACATCTAAAATCTTTCAAGATGAATTATGAACAATTTCAGTATTATTCAAGAGAGAATATATTGAAATGTAATTTTGTTCAGGGGTGCCCTCAACTCAGACCAATCGTATTATGTTGCAAATTTGTTGGGGCCCCTTGGGCTTGTAAGGGGGGGAATTGTCCCCCCCCCCCTTACAAGCCTACTGCTTTTGTTTGTTATACTGATGTAATATAGTGCCATGAAAAAATTTCTGTATCCTGAATCTTTGAATGAGTCATTCCTTTGAACTGGTTCTTTTCCAATTAAAAAAAAATCTTAACTTAACTTCTTGTAGATTCATGCATTGTACAGGTCAAAGTATTATATTCTAAAAATATTTGACGTTAACACAACCAGCACACAGCAACTTTTTTGGATCCACTTACATTTCTTTTTTGTAGACTGTAGCCATGTTGCCACCAGTGACCCTCCTCATTGTAATTACTGTGCATATCTGACTGCATGCTGGCTGTGTCTGACTAATTTCTCGTTCAGTCACTGACTTTCTTCAACCAATTCCCTGAATAGAGCCAGTTCAAAAGAATGATTTGTTCATGAATTGAACATCACTACTAAGTAGTTAAGTAATCAGTAATAGTGTTGGGTAAAATGAGTTTTTTTTTTAGGTACTCCACTTGACTCAGTTCACCTCAAAGATTTGCTCACTAGCACTTTGTTTGAATACAGTTTTTAACAATCACTTTGACACTAGTTTCAGAACCTTAATGCTATTTTGCAAAACTCTAGAGACAAAACTCACTCGTGATGATCAAAATGCACATTTTTCAAAACACAAACACTTTTTCCAGTTGCTGGGATACAATACACATAAACAAAAGATTATTTGTTCATTGAACTGAAATCACCAGTTAAAAATGACACCATCAGACTATTGCCATTTCAAAGTACAATTCACGCATTGCATTTGAGATGACTGTTTTCATTTCATTACAGTGATCAATCAATTGATACAACTGCTCAAAATAAGTAACTTGCATTCCTCTTAAAGCATGTTTTTTGGAAACAGGAGCAATATCCCATGGAAAGTTGAAAGATTTAAGATAATGAGACTCACTAATACCAATTTGTTACTGATGGCTGACTTGACCTAGTGGTATGAATAAGTGGCGTCCACAGCAACTTAGTGATGCTGTCACATGGAGCAGGCAGGTGTTCATGCAGGACAAGGTGGACACGTCTGAGAAGTGGTTGTGTGCCTCAGCTTAGAAGAGGGCTTGGACCTCACGAGAGAGGTGGCCATGGTCCCCTATTTGACAGGTGTAGGGGAACCTTGTCAAGAACAAGGCCACAGACTAAGATGGCAGCAACAGCAAAGAGTATCCCAAGAGATCAGAGCACTGGTTGTAGGACATCACAAATCATGGTATGACAAGCTATGATGAGCTAACTCTGGTTTGTAGAGCTGTTGGTGTCACCTACAGTTGTGGTCAGAGGTTTACATGCACTCATCATGGGCATGAATATCATATTAATTTTGGGCTTTTAATGATTTATTTGAGCCAGTCTTTTTCCAGGGTGGAATGGGTGTACAACATACACCTTCAATGATTTAAAAAAATAAGAATTGAGTACACAGGTTTGAATATATTTTGGATTTTCTGCAATCCACATGGGGTAAACATTATACATACAGGCTGAAATAGTGAAGTGAAGGTGATTAATTGTCGACGCACCAAGGCATGCAAAAATGAAATGTGTCCTCTGCATTTAACCCATGTGACATTGTGGCACAGCAGGGAGCCATATTTAGGGACTGTACCTTGCTCATGGTACCCCAGCGGTACTTACAGGTCAGGGACTTAAACCAACTATCTTTTGACTGCACAGTTGCATCCCTAACCACTACACCACCTGCCTGCCCCATATATACCCTATATATACATACACCCTCTCTAATATTTGGTTAAATGCCCCTCAGCAAGTTGCACCTCGACTAGATGTGTTTTTTGTAGCCATGAACAAGCTTCTGGCATAATTCTGGCTGGATATATGCTACAGGGCCCCTATATTGTGAAAATCTGTACCCCAGAGGTTTTTTTCTCTCTACTTGGGAGTTTTTGGTTACTCTCCTCCATTGTCAATTGACTTTTTTTCTTTCATTTCTGTCTTTCATTTTCTCTGTTCTACTGTTTTGTTTTGCATATAGTAATGTATCCCAGCACACCCATGTAAAGAGCCTTGGGACAATGCTGTTGTGAAGGACGCTGTATAAGGATAACTTTTATTGAACTGATATTTAACCAGGGCGGCGTGGTGGTGTGGTGGTTAGCACTGTCGCCTCACACCTCTGGGACTGGGGTTCGGCTCCTGCCCGGTTCCGTGTGTGGAGTTTGCATGTTCTCCCCGTGCCGTTGTGGGGTTTCTCTCCAAAGACATGCTGAGGCTGATTGGCGTTGCTAGATTGCCCGTAGGTGTGAATGGTGTGTGAGTGTGCCCAGCGATGGGCTAGCCCCCTGTCCTGGGTTCTTCCCGCCTCATGCCCATAGGCTCCGGACCCCCCGCGACCCTGTTCGGATAAGCAGGTTGGAAAATGGATGGTTGGATGGATATTCAACCACTCTTCTTAGCAGAACTGATAGAGGTAATTTAAACTGCTTGGTTTCCTAGCATGGACCCAGCTTTTAAGCATAGTCCACAAATTTTCAATAGGGTTGAGGTGGGGGCTTTGGGAAGGCCATTCCAGAAGCTTCTACATGTCAGAATCGTGTACATGTCCCTAAACTCTCCTTTTCTCAACCCAGTTGAGGAATTTTTCTCCATATAGAGGTGGAGAGTGTATGATAAGTGCCCTCACAACTAGTGACCTTACTCCAGGCCATGGATGAGACATGAAACGACATCACAGCAGACCAATGTCAGGCCTGGATTTGCTATGCCCGAAGGCTCTTTCCAAAATGTTTGACAACGGAGAACATTCATTTCGGTGTAGAGAACCTGTGGCCAAATCTACACCACAGGGTTGATGGAAATGAATGAGACCTGTATTATCCCAATCGGTGCAATATCTCTTATGTGCAATATTTTTCATATACATAGGTTTATATAGATAAATATATATTTCTACAAGACACAAATGTCTCTTTATATTTTTGTTAAGTTTACTTTTTTCTGTTATTGTTATTGTGTTATTGTAAGTGTAATTGTCTCTGCTGCTCTTATATGTACTGCCGTAACGATGCAAATTTCCCACTTATAATTTCCCACTAATAAAGGATTATCTTATCTTATCTTATCTTAATCTTTGGTTTTTCTTTTTGTGACGGCAGGTGAAGGAAACTGCAGTTAGATTTTTATTATTTCTTTTTTGCAGTATTTTTGTAGCTAGTTAATTTACAGTGACGTATTTCATCAGTAACATTACGTGTAGCAGCACAAATAATTTTTCACATATTCTGTACTACAATATCTAATGGTTGTATGAACAACTAAATAGTGAAACTATTGGTATCTTGTGTGTGGCTGATCTAAGGAAATGTCTTCATGATTCTGTATGTGCAATGTTTCTTTAAAAATATGAATGAAAAATGCCATTTTATGCACGTTGGACAGTCTGGCGATTATTGAGTTTTGTGTGTAGAATTTTGAAAAATAACATCAAGGTTCTGACACTAGTGCCAAAGCAATTGTTAAAAAAAAAAAAAACGATAAAACATACCTGAAGTATTTCTGTTCTGCCATGTCAAAAACGCGAATTATTTAGGCTAAATAATGCAAAGGAGTGAACTAAATACCATCAATAAGTCATGTGAGAAAAATATTTTTATTGAATTATAGCTTAAGTCTCTCAATATTGTACCTTAGCTACTCATGTTTAAAACACAATCCTGACAGTTCATTACAGAGCTGGCGGTTCGGAGATGAGCGGAGGTAGGTAGTCGAGATCTTCCTCCTCCAGCTTGGTTCTCCGCTGCCAGAGCCAGGCATCCCTAAGGTAAGCCGGCTCGGCAGGAGCCTGATTACAGCCGCTGGGTCTCTTGTTGCGGTCGGTTATTCTGTCACGTTTACGGCGAGAAGAACGACCCATGACTGCAGCTGTCGGGGTTAAGCCCTTCCAAGGGGAATTTATTACAGGAATCGGGGAGACACGGGTGTAAGACAGACAGCGAGCATATACGACAACAACCAACAGGGGAAACAGGACACAAACCGACTAAATAGGGCAGGACATCAAGGACTAAACACAAGGCAGCTGTTCAGGGCAAACAAGCGGAGTAAACATGAGGCAAAGCACAACGAGGGACAGGTGCAGCGAATCCCCGCCTGAGGGCAAAACAGGGGAAACGACACAAAGGGCGGGGCTAAACGTGACAATATACATACATATATATATACATATATATTTCCACATACATGTGTACAAGCGTCATCCAGGAGAAGTGCCTTCCTGAAACTAAACTGAGGAACTGAGGTAGGTAATCATGTAAACAGAAGGAAAGACACAGATAAGCTTACTGCTTAGGCCTAAATGCCACACTAATCCCCCTTTTTTGTCATTTTAGCAATTTTGCTGTATTATTTATTTTTTTGTTTTTGAGGAAGTGTTACTGTAAATTGTGAAGTGTAAGTTGTGAAGTGAAATTGTTTTACACATAGTTAAATTGGTGTTTGATAGGTGTTTTGATACCCTAATAACAAAAATGATTACAGTATAAAATGGGCGTACAGTTAAATTTGATGGGTGTTTTATTGACCTAATAACAAAAATGAAATGAGGAAAAGTATGTGTTGTTGTATGCAGAAAATAGAATAGAACAGAATATCTCTTTGTCATTGTAATGAATACAACGAAACTGGGTGCATATAAATATGACCTGTGACATACATATGACCTGTGAAGGAAATATGATTGTATTGCACTTTTTCTAAAAAACTTTAGGCTATCATTATTATATATGACAGAAGTATGGTAGGTCAGTGACACATTCTCAGCCTAGATGACTAAGCGTCATAGGGTACGCTTCTGTATAAGGTATGCTTATGTATAAAGTATGCCTACTTCTCAAGGGAATGTATACAGCCTGGAGAAAAAAAATGTATTAAAACTAGACAAAAGGTAAAACTGACTGAAGTCAAAGTCAGCTTTATTGTCAATTCTACCACATGTACAGAACACACAGATAGTTGAAATTACGTTTCTCACAAACCCTTTGTCAAACAAAACCTTAATACAAAAAAAATTAAAAATGTAAAAATACAAGTAGGAAAATATGAATAAATACAATATACAAGTAAGGGCACGTGGCAGAGAGTGCAAATCCGACATAAACTGCAAATAGAGCTTGTAAGTGTGATAAGTGATAAAGAGCAGCCTTGAACAAACAGAGTCATTATGAGGTAGACTATAAGCAGGATGAGGTGATTAGCAGACCAATGCTACACAAAGTGATAGTGCAGGCCAGTGAGTGTGTGTGTGTATATCAGAGCGTCAGAGAGTCCGAGGGGCAGATGAGGGGATAGAGGGGAGTGGGGGCAGAGCCGGGAGAGAGTTGAGCTTCCTAGCAGCCTGATGGATGAAGCTGTCCTTCAGTCTACTGGTTCTGGCCTGGAGACACCGCAGTCTCCTCCCTGATGGCAGCAGGCTGAAGAAGCCTTGTATTGGGTGGGTGGGATTGGCTGCTATGCAGAGAGATTTCTTGGTGAGACGGGTACTGTAGATGGCCTGGAGGGAGGGGAGAGGGACACCAATGATCCTCTCAGCTGCTCTCACTATGCGTTGGAGGGTTTTATGGCAGGACACATTGCAGGCTCCAAACCACACAGTGATGCAGCTCGTCAGGATGCTCTCAATGGTGCCTCTGTAGAAGGTGAACATGATGGGGGCTGGTGCTCTTGCTCTTCTTAGTTTGTAAGGAAATCCAATAACCAGTTACACAGTGAGGTGTTGGGCCCCAGCTGAACCAGTTTTGGAGTGAGCTGTTGGGGGATTATAGTGTTAAATGCTGAACTGAAGTCCAAGAACAGCATTAGGACATAAGAGTCTTTATTTTCCAGATGTGTGAGTGCTGAATGGAGTGCAATGAAGATGGCATCCATGGTTGGGCCGATACACAAACTGGAAGGGGTCCAAGGAGGGGGGCAGGACAGACTTAATGTGCTTCAAGACTAGTCGTTCGAAGCACTTCATGAGGATGGGAGTAAGTGCAACAGGACGGTAGTCATTAAAGCAGGAGGAAGATGACTTTTTTG
>JAODKN010000039.1:3484289-3495886 GCA_026774425.1 Petrocephalus zakoni | reverse complement strand
CATTAGGAAGAGCATAGAACTGCAATAGATGGAATGTAGTTTATATAGACGATACTACGATCTTTCTGCTTTGGCAGGTCGTCAGTACATAGATCGTCTTCACAATCTCATATCGTCATATAGCACACCCTTAGTTAGACCCATGCAACTGACTGAAGAATGTAAGTTGCTAACGGAAGCTTTTGGGAAACACACCCCCACTGTGTCGCGCCAGCTGCGCATTACCACGAGTGCGCAGCCAGTAATCGCACCTCAGCATCTAGCTGCGTGTTTCATTTCACGGACTTCTGGGAAATGAGGCAAATGGCTATAATTTAATTGGAGAGTGAATAAACATATGAAATGCATAAATGTATTCCATTGATTTCAACAATGTAACTGTATTCTAATTACCATCTATTTAAATTGTAACTATTGGAATGCAGTTACTCATATTTTGTATTCTAAATACGTAACGCCGCTACATGTATTCTGTTACTCCCCAACACTGGATATAATCAATGCAAGGACTAATCATTAAAATTGCTAAATTTTTCCCTAGCAAATGTTTTAGCAAAACATTAACCCCCTGCGCCATCCGTAATGTCCGTATAAAACCACAAGTAAGAAAAATTTTAATCTTAATGCAACTCACTAGCGATGTCAGAACTGCATGTGCATAACATGCGATGTTAAATTTAACATCCAACATTGTACTGAATTTGAAAAATGGCTGTAGTATACAGCTAGACAAAGTGTCCCGCCTCCCATTGTGCTTTTATTCAGCGCTGGTACCAGTTTTTACACCAGTGGAAAACCAACACAGAAGAAGTACTGAACTTTTGAACTTTATTGAGGTACCAAAAGTACGGTACTTGCTGCAGTGGAAAAAACCCCATACTCAACACTGAAGCCAATTGTTCCCACACAGCAGATTTCTAAGATGATGGTGCCTTTTCAAATGACCTTTTCTCCATTTCGCGTTCACTCACCACGGTCATGCAACCGAGAAAAGTTTTGTTTACTTTCCCCTCACTTCTCCAGCATTTGCATTGAAAGTGCTGATAGGCTTCTGGGAAGTTCAGGGATATTATGATTGGTTGTGGAGACACTCTGAGCAGAGCTACAGAGAAAACACACCCCCCTGGTCCTAAGCAGTCCTGATTATTTCCAAATGTACAGAATGTGTGCACAGTGACCACATTTTAAAAATTAAAGTTTAATGTTGGGCGTACTGATATATTGTGGTTCACCTGGGTGTATTGAACCGAACAGGACGTACCAAATGGTTTGATAAAATACCGAAAACCTTTGCATCCCTAGTAAGTATAGTTCTGCCTGAGTTGTTGATTGAGCTAA
Source organism: Petrocephalus zakoni (assembly GCA_026774425.1). Lineage (NCBI taxonomy): Eukaryota > Metazoa > Chordata > Actinopteri > Osteoglossiformes > Mormyridae > Petrocephalus > Petrocephalus zakoni. Next base: position 3,494,548 of record JAODKN010000039.1, on the reverse strand, counting down.
TGTAGTGATTGCGCTAGTTAGAGATGAAACGGTATGAAAATATTCTGTCACTTTTATAGTGATGGATTGTCACGGTCATCAGTACTGATACTCAAACTGACACTTCAGTTCATTTCAAGTTTTATAGTGAAAACCACAAATAAAATTATCAACACTATGCACCTTTTGTTTGCATAGACATTAAAATAATCACATAGCCAATGGCTTATGAGAACATATGAAGACCATATGAAATGTGAATTAAAATTTAAAAATGTCCAGTGCCGTCGCTGCCTTCAGCCGTGTTTTCACCGACGCTAGACAAACCCACGCTGCGCCTACAACCTGCATCTGGTTTTAATAATAGTTCAAATTTGAAACAGTAATACTATCCATTAAGAATTTTAATGTGGTTTATCGTGAAACTGGTAATAATTTCATCCCTAATCCATGTGCTAATATGAATATTTGAATATAAAAGACCAGAGGAGGGATACAAATGTAAAGGTTAGTTGCAAGTTCTAAACCTTGGTCCACTGGTGATATTGTATGCTGAGTGAATACAAATGACCAGGAGTTTCCCTGAAGCTCTTTGCCTCCTGTGTACATGTCATATGAAATATGCGGCAGAAAATAAATGACTTATGATTTTAGCCCTCCTTTTACCAAAAATGATATAAGAATAAGTTGGATATTGCTTTAATTTAATGAGCTGTTGCTTGTATTTATTGGTGCTTAAATACATTATATACTCTGTTCCCTGTGTGCAAAACAACATTTGGTTAAATCTGTCTTTTAAAGCTATATATGCAAGTTTTGCTATTTTTTTCCTCCATTTATAAAGTGTATATTCTATGTTAACATATTTTTGCTTCATCTTTCTTGAAGAAATCTGGCATTGCTTTTGAGTTTAAGATTACAAATGAGAACATTAAAATTAACCACAGATTTCCTTAGGCTATCCTTTCTCTCCTGGAAAATGGTGTGACCTCTTGGCTAACCATCACTGGAGCTCTGTGTATAGAGTGAAAACGGTCATGTATATGTACATACAAAATGCACATGAGTATAAATAAGGACCAAGTCGCATCTCTTAAAGCCTAAAGTTTTGGAAAAAATTATCCACACCTAGTGACTTACTTTTCAGGTTAATCATAAAGACTCGTCAATCTTCTATCCTAGATTTTTCATGCAATATTAAAGCTTAACTGATTGGCTCTTCATTACATTGGATTTGTTTAGGCTTTTTTGGCTTCCTGGGGCAGCATTGTTGTTTAGTTTGTCTACATATGGGGTATGTGCACGATGTTTCATTCATTCATATCTCAACCTTGTTATCCTTTGTATTAAGCAAGAACTATCGGAATAATTTTAAGTTCCTCTAGGGCAATTCTGACATTTGTCAACATGCTTATTCAAGTTAGTTGGCCCAGTGGGGTTATGCCCTTTACTGAACCCCCAACATATCCCTGCAAGAATCAAAATCAGATACCACTGGACCACCCATTTTCAAATGCATTCAGTGTGCACCACAGGTTCTGTGTTTGGCCCAAAAGCATACAGAATTACGTATAGCATACAGAATTGTCAGGCGCTGCTTTTGTCAGAACTTAGGGCAAAGAGGGTTCAAATGGAAGCATTGCATACATTATCTGCTGCAGCGGTAGATTTTAAAGGAAATGAAATGTCAAGCTGGAATTAAAAGGCTGAGGTAGACCCTGGATGGGAGTCCAGTGTAAGTGATAGGGAGAATGTACAAACTCCACACACCCTGAGTGGAGATGAGATCATTTTGCACCTGATGAAATGATAAAAGTATATGAGAGCTTTGTAAATTACTAATATTGTCTTAACCTTCGGCTAGTACCTCTCCTGAAAGCCATGGAGTACTTATTTTGTTGGGTGATGGTACTGGAAACTCTTTAGGGATTAAATTCAGCTTCAGACCAGAACAGGATGATCTTATTGTTCGGCAAAAACATGGGAGGAATGCTTCTTAATTTGTAGCATACTGGCTGGCTGAAGGTGATATTTTGGCTCAAAGGTGTTTGAAATGTCTGTCCCTTTTTGCCAGATTTCCACTCTGCTTGGTTTGATGTAAAATCTTTTTTTTTTTCTTGTAACATTTCTTGATTGATTGAATTGGGAAATATTACTAGTTTGTTTTCACATGCCTTGGTTGAGCTGACCTTAGGGGGTTGTTAAAATGGATTAATGGTCCTGATAATCTAGGTTGGTGGTATAGTCTGTTGATCCGTTTTAAGTTTCCATAACCTTGCTTTAAGTATTTGTTTTGTTATGGAGGTGCATGTAGATAAATACAAGGTTTTAGGGAACTGAAAGGTATGTTGCTGGATTTCACAGCAAAATTGTATTTTTCATGTATATTTTTGTGATTAAAAATATGCTGGATGTCAAGCTGCATTGTTTTAACTGTATCCTGTGAATCATTGCTTTGACCTCTAGTGCAACTGTAGTGTGTGTTGAAAGAGTCTTGTGCAGTGACACCCCCACTGCAGTGGCACTGCATCTGAGCCAAAGCACACAGCACACCTCCCCCCACAGCTGCACAGAGAGCCGCTCCCACATTCTGCTGCAGCCGGCCTGCAGGCAAACTGGATATAAGCAGCAGGAGCTGGCATGAGCCGGCTCAGACCAGATCGTGCCGGTTTCTGCAGCAGGCAGTGATCTGAGGGACTGTATGTCTGAGGGGCTGATAAACTGATTAGCTGTCAAGAACTTTTCAATGAGATAAGTGAGAGCCTGTCTGTGTGTTTGGGGGAGGGGGGGTACATTTTTGTTAGTTTTCAAGACTTGACCATGAAGGCCAGGTCACATAGGCAGTGAATAAATTAATCCATATGTTCAGTCATGGACAACTTTGACAGGCCAACAGTAACCCAAATACAAACGCCACCACCCCTCTGAGCATGCCCCGTTTTATGTGGGGGGGTGGGAAGGGGTGCCAAAATCTCCAAAGGAGCAATGCAAGGATTGGGAATAACCCGCTATTTTGGCCCGTAGCTACGGTAGAGGCCGTACAGGCAAGCCTCTGTGTTCCTGTTCTCCCACCCGCCCAATAGGTGCTGACGCTCTTTTCCATTTCCCAACAGTGAATGTCATGCGCTGCACTGTGTGTCTCCAAGACTACAAACAGAATGATCTGGTGGACAACTACTTTGTAAAGGACACGTCAGAGGGCTCTTGTGGCTCTGATGAAAATTCTGCCCAGGTGAGCAGGATTTTTTTTTTTTTTTATCTTCCCGTTAATTATTTCCTTAACCCGTAGGTGACTCGTGAATAGAAAGTTAAAACCTGCCTTGTAGATTTCTCTGTGCCCATTATGGTCTTCTCAGGCCTTATTGAGGTTTGGCAGCCATCATTACTGGTGCATGTTTCTCTTCTTTCGTCCGTTCCCTGTATCTCCGCTTGTGTGTACAGGTCTGCACCAGCTGTGAGGACAACGCCAGTGCTGTGGGCTTCTGTGTAGAGTGTGGAGAGTGGCTGTGCAAGACGTGCATTGAGGCTCACCAGAGGGTAAAGTTCACTAAGGACCACAAAATCCGTAAGAAGGAGGAGGTCTCCTCAGGTAAGTAGCCGTCAGCAGGTCCACAGTCCCCATCTGCCTTGTGAGGAAACATTAGATCTGTTATGAACCTGGGTATTGGAGCCACAATGACTGTAGTAACGGCATGATTTTCACCAAAAGTATGATAGGAGCTCCGTCCTACAAGAATGCTACTATTCTAATGTATCACTAATGTAATATCATACCTGAAATGGTGCTCTGAAAGATTTTGATGCGGTCACTGTTTAGTTTACACTGACAAGCTCAAGTTGTATCCTGTCATGTAGTAATTCACATGATATTTTTTCCCCACATGATGTTTTTCTTTCTTTTTTTCTTCTCTCCATTGAAAGCACTGTGTGGTGATGTACATGCTAGACATGTGATACTCATTTGAGGGAGTTGGGCTGTGATGACAATCAAGACCCTTAGGGTTACTTGTCTTGTTTTTAATGTTCAACATTAACAATGTGATGAGTGACTTAGAACCAAATGGGTGAACTCTATAAATTCCAGGTTTACCCTGCTATGCCAAAGTAGAGCTTTCCTAAGGAACCTATTGTAAGCCAAAATGGCATTAAGTGAAGAAGCAATAAGTTACCATTAATTTATATGGGGATAAAAATTTTGAGCATTCCCAGACCCCAAGATGTAACCTACCAAATCATACCAAATATCACATACAACCTAAAATAATACTGCTGCATTGTGAACACAGGAATGATATGTAGGAATGATATATAGGAATGCCTATATAAAGTATGATGTATGTACAGTGTAGTTTCAATTACCAGAATCAATATAGTCATTCGTCACTTAACTACAGAGTTACTTTCTGATAAATGCGTCGTTTGGTGATTTCTCCATCGCGAAAACATCATAGTGTACTTACACAAATCTAGATATAGTCCACTGCACTCCCAGGCTATATGGTACAGCCTAAATAACAATAAAAAGTATTGTATCGTAAATGCATAAACTGTAACATCATTATCAAGTATTGTACATAATTGCATGAGCTATACTTTTATAAGGCTGGCAGTGTAGTAGGTTTGTTTAGTAATGAATTGCACTATGACATTATGAAGTGAGGTGATTAATCGTCACTGTTGACGCACCACAGCACCAACAACGAAATGTCCCCTCTGCATTTAACCCATGTGACATCGTGACACAGTAGGGGGCAGCTATTGCAATGCTTGGGGACGGTACATTGCTCAGGGGCACCTCAGTGGTACTTGCGGGTCGGGGACTCGAACCCTCAATCTTTCGACTACACGGTTGCATCGCTAACCACTACACCACCTGCCTGCCCCATGACTGTTACTACGTCACTAGGTAGAATGTTTTAGCTCTATCATGATCTTATGGGACCACTTGTATTCATGATCCATTGTTGATTGAAATGTCATTATGCAACGTATGACTATACCTATAATTTACTCAGTGATAAAGCAACACTAAATGCTAGTTTCACTTTTCTCCTTTTTGTAAAAGTGAAAATACTTTTTGGATTTCTTTTGATTAGCGAAAAATTGCTAATGTAAGCCTTTTATTAAAGCAATGTGGTGTAAAGCGAACATCTTTAATGTTCAAGATATCTGTACTTCAGGGAGGGGCAACTTTAGTCTTCAGATTGGCCATAAAATTCATTAACAGCTATGATGGGGCCAGTCATATTTTGATTAGCTACTCTGGTATGGGTCCCACACAAAAGTAACACAAAATAGTACTACAACCATTTTTATTTGCATTTATTTTGTAATGTCATGTATTTAGAGCTGAACTATACAGCTTAGGTTAGGTTGCAGAACATCTTAAATTAGCATAAAATAACTCAAATAAATATGTACACACAGGCCGGAATGTTATAAACATATTGTTTGAAAATACCACCAAAATACTATGTATAATGTGAAATACACACAAGGAAGAAAGTAAGCGTAACCTGAGCTATGCAAAGTACACCAACTAAGTTTGCTAAGAAATTTTAAAATGCACATAATGCAATGCACAATGGAACATGTAAAGAAGCACTGAAAACAGACATGGATACTCATCAGTACTCACCGGATTGCAGTCGGCTTCAGAAAAAAAACTGCATGCTGGATACTCGTTTCAACCAGATATTCGGCTCACCCCTAGTGTTTTATATTTCTCCTGGTAATTGTTTCCAGCTCCTCCTAGTGGTCAGACAACATGATGTGCTAATATTTATTTCAAAGTATTTTTATTTAGTTCGTTTGCAAAACACATTTAATAGTTTTGTACACTGAAAATAGGCTGGAAGAAGATTGGAGGGGGCTGGATGTGGCCTGCTGGCCACTGTTTGCCTATCCCTACTTTGTAATCTTTTTTGGAACAGTCTGGACTGTTGCTTGCAAAGTTTGGGGCACTTTTCCATCACGCTAAGCACCCTACTTTTGGTATGGTACTTTTGCTTTTCCATTGACTTCTGGTCGGGTACCAATACCAAAAGTTTGAGAACCAAAAGTGTCAGTCTAGTTGGGGTACTTCAATGGTATTTCGGTACTTTTGGGTGGGTGGAACACTTTTTTTGTTGTCGATCGGTTATGCAAGTAGCCTGATTCTGAAGTACAGTACAACCTTTGTCTGGAAAAAAAGTTACAAACTCAGAACAAACAATAAACAAAGCAAAAACAAAACTATACTATCTGGTCAGAAGAAGAGATGCAATAAAATCATGAGTGCATAACAAAGTCAAAAACATTTTTTCCCATATACTAGGGCAGCACAGTACAGGAGAATTTCCAGATATAGCTATTTTGTTGAAAAAGATATTGAGGCATTTATAAAGCAAAAAACGAGTCAACAAATTTCTCAAAAATCTGTCCAGGAATTATTTAAATGGCAAGAATGAAAATGATTATGATCGTCTCGGAGAACGCATGCAGTGCTCATGCAGAAGCAGCGGAGGTAAACTTTAGACTGATTTTTAAAACATATATTGGATAAGCTATAAAAGGAATCATAATTAAAATTGTAAAGTTAGCCAAGTTTTTTTTCCCTGTGCCAGAGTAAAAATGTTTTAGTGAAGTGAAGGTGATTAATCATCATTGTACAGCACGCAACAACAAAATGTGTCCTCTGCATTTAACCCATGTGACATCGAGGCACAGCAGGGGGCATCTACGTGAGCACCCGGGGAGCAGTGCTTGGGGATGGTACCTTGCTCAGGGTACCTCAGTGGTACTTGCGGGTCGGGGACTCTAACCGGCAATCTTTCGATTACACGGCTGTGTCCCTAATCACTACCCCACCTGCCTGCTTTCATTAAGTACCAAAGTACAGTACCTGGTGTGGTGGAAAAGCGCTCTTGGTGTATCTCTGATTTGTGTGCTTTCTTCTCTAGCCTTTCCCCTCCCGTGTTATGTGTTCTTTTCCCCAGTTTGTAAAACCTCCCCAAGTGGCTCCCACTTTCTTTCTGGTTTGAAGTCAATAGCTCTATGACACACAAAAACCCTTTTCAGTTTTCCATGCAGTTCTAACAACAAACAGCTCTTTTTTTGACTGCAATAGAAAAAAACACTTTTGTAGACTTTAAATCTTCTAAAACCTTTTATTCATCTATTTTGACTGATGAACGATGCTTCATGTATCACCATGTAACACGTCGATGCTGAAAAGCCATTGGTTTTATTGCTTCTATTCATTTTTCTGTAATTGTCTGCACTATGTGTATTGTCTGCTCGTTTTGACTTTTGCGTTTTGTTTGCACTTCATCTTCCTTTATCTATGCAACCGAATCTGTCCTTTAGATTAATAAAGTATTTCTGTGTGCTTTACCTTTTAGTTATTTTAGCAGGCTGACTACATTGTAATAAAGTTCTCCTGTATAATATAGAGAATTGGCACAAGTTAGAATTGTAGAGCAACTGAGTTTGGACCTGTGAAAATACACATTCTCGCACGCACCCCCCTTTTCACTGCTTGTTGTTCAGCTGTCCCTTTTGTGTTGAGGCTAGACTTCCCACTTTGATCATCATGACTATAAAACATTCCTGGCATTTCCAAGAGCCATGGCTTCTGCTCTGAAGTACAGGAATTTGCCATAGTGAATACAGACCCAGTTTCAGTAACCAAGGATTGGTCTGCCTGGGTCTTTGCCTTAAACTGCTGTCCGAACCACAATGCACCTGATCCCCATGCCCTCCCTGCAGGTTGTGGGCCTCCTGGAGGGTGGACCCATGTTATACTTTCTGGCTATGCCTGGCCAGGTGCCATGGATAGAGGTCCGACCACCAGGCACTCACCTGCGAGTAATCCGGGCGAGGTTACATGATCCTTGTTCTTTTTCATTATGGGATCTTCTGAATCGTATTTTGTCTAGCCACTCACCTAGCACCAATTTGCCACCAAAGCACCCTATTAAGAGCAATTCCCCAATTTTTGGAAGTTGTTTGCTTTGGGAATAAAATCTGCCAATTCTGATGCATTTTGGTGTGCTGATTTCAAATAGGAGAATAAAACATGCTAATTGGCTACCATTCAAAAGATATTTATTCTTTTCAGTTATGTGATCGTACACATTGTCAAATACACTATACGTCTATTGCATAGTAGCTCATATTCATTTTTACAATTGGCTTATTATTAGCATCTGTTATGATTCAAAAAGCAAACGCCATCATGTATTACTATGTAATTATTAATCAGTCACTGTAGTTACTTATGCAGTGTCTGTGTCAGCCATGGGTACTGCAGATGGCAGGGATTTTCTCTTCCTGTTCTGCCACTGACAAAGGTTAGTTGCACAACTGTTGCAGCGAAAGTGTGGAGCCCAGCTCTCGGTCTCCAACTTTGCACCCGAAGTAAAGATGATATGTTTTCTTTACCTCTGCAGTTATACTGCGTGTCTGTGATTTGAAGGTAACTTCCCCGCAAATATAGCAAAACTGATCGGCATTGTTCATGCATAAACGAGGCATCTTTGCTCCCTGCTTCCATACAGCACTTAAAATGGTCATTCCGAAACATTGGCCCGTATATAAAACGATACTTACTGATCCAGTACCGTATCTTACAAATTATAGCCAATCAACATTATTAGGTATCATTTTCCAGCCCAAAGTTGGTACAATTTGGGTGAATTTATTTAAGAAGCATTTTGACAAGACCGGTGTTATTCTACTGAGGTAATTACGTGTGGGGGGAAAAAACAGTGGAACCTGAAAGGGTGTGATTGGGAGGAATGGCTTTCTCGATGAAGCAGTACTTTTATTGGACTTTTGTTCTAGTCACTTTTTGTCCATAATGAACACTATGTTTGAGCATAAGGGTATTCGTTATGGCTTTCAGATATGGCCGTTGATCAGTGATCAATTTTATAGTTGTATAAACAGATCTGCAACCATATAGCTTGGACACTCTGGTGGTGAACTGGATCAGATGTTGGTGGGAAAGCACCCGACAGACCTTATTAGACCCAAAAGATGTGCTGAGAGCGTCTGGCAGTGGCCATTTTCCAGGATATTGTTAACTTGTACCTCTGTGGTAGCGACCCCGAACCGGGTGGTGGACACCAGCATTAAAAGGGAGCCATCAGGCTGAAGAAGTCGGCCTTCTGAGCTTTGTTAGCTTCTGGAACTATGGGGGCGGCTGTCAGGAACCGGCAGGCCCAGTGTAGTGTATTGGCATTGGTAGTTGTGCAATCAAAAACTTGAGTGTGGGTGGAGTTTGGTGAGACCATGGAAAATGACTTTCAGTCAACCTTGAAGATATTCTGGCAAACTATCCAGCAACTCTGGAGGAGGAGGCAATGCTTTGTTCATGTTGTTTACAGCAGCAATGGAGTACTGTTTACCTCAACCGAGTGTTACAACCACATTTAGAGTTTGGCTGGAAAAACAGAAAATTTGTGCAAATGAAATCTGACTGAGGCCATTGTTTGAAAAACACAGAAAAAACACCAAACACAACAGAGAGAATTATTTTTATCTGGGATGAGGTCCAAATTGTTATGACTGTGTCTAAGAGTTTGGCCATGCAGAATAGTGTGGTGTGTTGAGTGTATGTGTGTTGGACGTGTGTACTAAGGAATGGAACCGTGTATTTGTGATTTATAGTTGACTGGTGTTGGTTTCAAGGGCCCATGCCAAAACAACAAGCATGTCACCCAGAACTAACAGGAAAGGGAACTTACTTCTCACTGATATTACAAAAACAAAACAAAATGACTCACCTCCCTCTCTAGACAAATAATTAAATAACAAAACAAAAAAGAACCCAAAAGAGAAACTGCCAGTTAATCCCTGCAACATGTGCCCATACACAAATATGTAACCAAAGCAAAAGGGCAAAAGTGAAAGTCTAGTTAAGCAATCAGGAGTCCCACCGAGTCAAATACACATACAATTGACTAAAAACAAATGGTATATCTGTGGAAACGCACAAAGGTGGGACAACTCAAGAAGGGTAGTACAGAGTTGTAGTTCTCAAGATCTGGTCTTTGTCTCAAGCCCGTTTTGTCCTGATCTTGCCTTGGTTTTGGCTGTAAGTCTCAAAATATTACAAAACATATTTGCATATGTCACGCTCAGCCCCACCCTTCGTGTTTCTTCCCCCGTTTTGCCCTCAGGCGGGGCTTGATTTGTCGCACCTGACCCTCGTTGTGCTTTGCCTCGTGTGATTTCTCCGCTTGTTTCCCTTGATCAGCTGCCTCTTGTTTGCCCCTTAATGTGCTGCCCTATTT
>JAODKN010000039.1:3471180-3484189 GCA_026774425.1 Petrocephalus zakoni | reverse complement strand
GAGTGCTCAACTAGTTGGTTGAAACAAAATCCTGGTCTGGATTTTTACTTTCTGGACCTGAAATTGACACCTCTGGCAGGAATGCAGAAATATGGCAGTTACTGTCGGTAAAGTAAGCGAGTTGCATAGCAGCTGGAAAATGGGGAAATCGCAGCAATGTGGGCTTCGTCTTATCCAATTTGGATAGAGGTTGAGTGTGTTTTCAGCAGTTGGGGTCTTATCTTGAGATTAATATTACTTGAGAGTAATATTTGTTATTACTTTATGGGAAAAATTATCGAGATGTATATCGTGATTCATCAAAAAAAAAAATATGTATCGAGAGATGATTTTTGGTCCATATCGCCCGGCCTTATGGGGACTTTGCAATAAATGAATAAGTGGAGCCTAGAGACCTACATCAAAAGGACTCTGAGCATTCAGGTATAAACATGTTTCCAGTTGATCTTTCCAGTGCGGCTAGAAATTGTACAGATTGAGTGTGCGAGGCTTATGGATTAGAGGCTGCCGCTTTGTGAATCCCTCGCTCCGCCCTACAGAATCGGTGGGGACGTCGGGCCAGAGGCCTGTGTTCTGCCCCATCCACAAGCAGGAGGCCCTGAAGCTCTTCTGTGAAACGTGCGACACGCTCACCTGCAGGGACTGCCAGCTGCTGGAGCACAAGGAACACAGGTGAGACCCGGGTGCCTTCCGCTGGTGTAAGGCGCCTATACTAACAGTGGCCTGTAACGTTGTAGTTATTCATCTCTGAGTACGTGACTTCCTTCACTGAAACTGATTTTTCTAGCCCTAAATGATTTAAGGGATTGTCCCACTCCTCCAGCTAGTCTTGTAAGATTCTAGTTGTTGTCCGATCAGAGCTGTTTGCGCTTGCTTTTAAGTCTAGGATTTTATTATATTTAGAGGTGGATAGTTCAGGTCCAGAAAGTAAAATTCCAGACAAAATTTTACTTCAGTATAAAGAGTCTTTATACTGAAGAAATCTTGGTCTGGGTTTTTGCTTTCTGTATCTCAACTATTCACCTCTGATTATATATTTATACTGTTTCCGTGGATTATCCTCCTAATGTAGTCTTGTTAATGTTATTTGAAGTGAAAATCCATCGCCATATTGCAAACGACCATCAAATGTGGCTGAATAGCTTTTGGATGACACATCAATATGAATGCAAATTAGTGAGTCAAATGCATTGATGACGAAGTGCATTTGTTTACAGCAAACAGCTGTGTTATTTAATTTCTGGGGTCCTCTCACAGTCTATGGACGTACAGTTAGGCTAACTAGTGTCTCTAAATGGGACGTTGTCCTTTGCAATGTGTGCCTCAGTATTGTGCCCTTTGCGGCCTATGCTTAGTGGTATCATCTGACCTTGTACAATGGGGTGTTCCACTGATTTTAATGGGGTGGCAATAAGGTAATACTTTGCCAGTCATGAGCATTATCCATTAATCATCCCGCATCAAATTGGATGCCCGCTTGCCATGTCAACGGGTTGGGTTCAGTTAAATGCTCCATTTTTAGTTTTGCTGATGGGTGGAAACTAGGGATTGCCATGGCCACCCGGGCCTCCCCTTAATGTGCCCCTGGATAGGCTGCAGGTCCCCCCACAACCTTGAGATGAATGACCAGTTGGAGGATGTATAGAGCATCTGTGCTCTCAACCCTCCATTCCCTCGGCAACTGCAGCTCATGAGATACATTTAGTAGATGGGTTTAGCGCACAAAGTGAAAGGACTTGAAACGTCAATTGGAACAATGATTGGTGTGCAAGTATGCCTGTGTGCTGGACAGCAAATGTCTGTCATTTAAACTGGCTTGCATTTCTTGAAAGATATGGCAGGAAAGCCGAATTTCAAATAGAGCTGGGAGATAAATTGATATAATCGATTAATTCGAATTTACAGTTCAGGACGATGTGTTTTTATGAAAATCGATTTTATTACTTATTTTACACACGAGTGCCAAAAGCGGAACTAATGCGACACACCGTTCTTCAGGGGTAAATTAGCGTGGCGCACCCAAACACCGTAGCAGATTCACAACCAACATGGCAATGGCTGGGGAAAAGCTGGCGCTTGTGCCCAAGAAAGGAATCCCAACATATGGAATCGGTTCGGGTTTGCGCCGTCGGACACAGACCAAACAGGTCCTCGGTGCAAAGTCTGTTTAAAAACTGTTGCAACCAAAGGAGGCAGCACAACAAATTTATTCCAGCACGCAGTGGAGAGTGGGAAGCGAAATGAAAAAAGCCGCAGCACCAGCACAACAAAGCAAGTTAAGCAAGCAACCGTCCCTGACACGTTTTCGAACTGTGTGCCATATGATAAGAATGGGGTATAGTGGAAGGCGATGGCAAACGCTGTCGCGATGCATAGTGCTAACAACATGGTGCCCATACATACTGTGGAAAAACCGGGATTCATTAACATGCTAAAAGTTTTAGACCCGAACTACGTGCCTCATTTTTCTTAACACTGGCAGTTTTCCAAAAGCTTTCTTTTGCACTGTGTCAAGCCCAATGGTATAAAGTATTTACTGAATACCAAGCTGACATGATAAAATTGTGTGTTTTTTTTTCCAATTATTACAATATTACTTCTTACTTTTATTTCTAAGTTTGAGGGTGTATTGTGTTTTTGCCAGTTTGAAAATAAGCTATAGAGAAAGCTTTCTAAAAGTTTTCACAAGTTTCTAAAAGTGTTTACAATGGTGTGGTCTGTCATCTCACTTGCAAGCATCTTTTATGGCTTGTCAGATTGCACTTTAACCCTAAAAAAGCTAAATAGTTAAAACTTGTTTTGAACCATTTATTTGTCATCTGATTTTGAGCAGGGGAGGGGAAAATCGATTAAAACCGGAAATCGGATTTTTTGTGAAAAAAATCTGAGATTTTATTTTTAGGCCATATCGCCCAGCTCTAATTTCAAAGAAATAGCTACCACAGTGTGTAGCTTTGCGCTGCAGGCCATGTAGGCTGAATGAGAGATATGCAGAAATGCTGGTTGTGTCCAGTATAGCTTGAAAACCAATAATGAAACTGAAAACGAATTTTGCTGTATGCAAGACGACATTTGAACCAGGCAAGCTAGGTTACATTAATTCCTCTTTCATGTGCCATTCTTTATCAGTTACGTGTAATAATGGATTGGTACACCATTGTCAAGACTGCGGCTACTAATATTCCTTTATTTGCTTTTTTGGCTTCTGTCTAGTTTTTATTCCGCTCCAGTTTTGTCCTTTATTGCACTGTTGCTGGCAGTTATCTGCTTTGCCCTTCTTTCTTGTAATTAAGGGTGGGCGATATAGCAAAAATGTCATATGATTTCTTTCAGGCAGGATCTTGATCTTATATTCTTTTTCATATTGATTTTAAGACTATTTTGCCAGTTAATGAACAATACAATCAAACCAAATTCCAGATTATAAAAAATATAGCCCTATAAGCTAAAAAACAAGATTCTTTTTAGGGACCAACTCCTCCATGTCATCCATGTTACCAAATAGGTAATGTGATGTTTGTTGGGATGAGGGTGCGAAAGTGAGAGAGGAAGAAATCCAGGGCACTACCTACTTCCGTAAAGTTTGTTGGTGTCGAAACAGATTTTGCCGACAAAACTTTAGATTCGTATATGCGGCGTAGAACTACCAGTGATGGAATGTGCACTGTAGCGTGATGCTAACAATCCCTCATTAAAGGCAGATCATGGAGACAATTTAATCTAACATTGTCAAATTACACACCCCTACTTGCGGTCCAGAATCACATTTACTCATGGATGAGCCTGTGGGAGTGCATTGCTCTGCCAGGCATATTGTTGAGTCTTGTGTTTTATTGGTCAGGTATCAATTCCTGGAGGAGGCCTTTCAGAACCAGAAGGGAATAATTGAGACTTTTATGGCAAAGCTGCAGGAGAAGAAGACTTATGTGCAGTTTTCTGCCTCACAGGTGCAGAGCAGGTAAGATATGTGAGAGGAATGATGAGTGATGTGCTGGAGAACTCAGTAGTCTGTTACAAACTGAATCTGGAGTCCCATCTTTGATTTGTTTGGTCCAAATTAGGATAAAAGAGGTGAATGAGACTCACAAGAAGGTGGAGCATGAAATCAAAATAGCAGTTTTTACACTCATCAATGAGATCAACAAAAAGGGGAAATCTCTGCTGCAGCAGCTGGAGGTAAGATGACTGACTGATGCGGACAGGTGTCTCCAGCAGAGTTCCACGTCAGCTGGCTTTGGTGCTGAGATTACCTGGAACAGGCATTTTTCTGCATTTCTTGGGTGTGATGCAAATTAGACTCTTGCTCTTGCATCCCGCAGAATGTGACGAAAGAGCGGAGCATGAAGTTGCTGAGCCAGCAGAGGGATATCAACATCCTGGCCCAGCAAATCTCACACGTTCTCAGTTTCACCCACTGGGCCATCAGCAATGGCAGCAGCACTGCCCTGCTCTACAGCAAGCGTCTGGTAGGCATGCGTACATAGTCACTCAGCCACTTACACTAATCCAAAACATGATTAACCTTAAACAAAACCATGGGTCCTCTAAGGTTGCCTTTCTCTGCAGATTACTTTCCAGTTACGGTACATCCTGAAGGCTCGCCTGGACCCTGTTCCTCCGGCCAATGGTGCCGTACGCTTCTTCTGTGATCCCACATTCTGGGCCAAAAATGTGGTCAACTTGGGTGAGGGAACTTACTGGTCTCTAGCTTTAAGTGTGTTTGTGGGGGGGGGGGATTATATATGTCCCCTCAATGTGGTAAACACCTGTTATTTTGAACTTGTGGAGACATATTTTTCTGGTCCCTTCAAGGGGAATCTGAATTTTATAAAAATCTATGAATGGAATCAAAAAACCAAATATGCTGTAAGTCTTTTATTAGAAATGAATGGACAATCTTCACTAAGACAGGAATACAAATGTTTGTGTGTGTAGTGAAAATGAACAATATCTAAATCAGACCAGTATCTTGTCAGTTTCAATGATTTTCTACAATGGTGCTGAGTGATGCTTAAATCCTTCTCCTAACTAGTGCTGCAGCAAATATTAGGGATATTCGAAATATTCAAATAGAAATAGATTCAAGAAGAAAAATCAGCATTAGAATAATTGTTAGAGATCTGGTAAATGCTTGGTTACTATAGCACTGGAAAATGCATGTGCAGTTCAGATTTTGACCATGGCACCAGTATGGAACCTCTCACAAGTAACGTACTCATAAAACACAAGTAAGGGCAGGGAATTAAGAGTAGGATTAAGTTTTGTTGATCTCGGGAGGAATTCTGTTGCATTCAGCAGCAAGAACATAGTGTACAGACGAGGTACAAAGACAGCTCACATAGTTCAAATAAAGTAAACGCAGCTAGTAATCAAAGATGGAGGGTATGCTAGAGAGTACCCAGCAAGATCCGAAGTGTGGAGCATTTGCAAAATGTCAATAGCGGTAATGTGCAAAAATCGAATATTTAAGAAATATTCAGCTGAATATTGGAATATGAAGATGCTCCTAACTTGAACCCACGTTATGGCAGGTTTCCCATAAAGCATGCAGCACATGAACCCTTTCCTCCTGAAGGTCATTTCAGTGTTTTGGCTTATAGCAATTATAGCATAATTCTTTCTGGTGCTGTGGACAAGTGTCCATATTTGTTTTTGTTTTTTGTCTTGTTAACTGATGCTGAAAACAATACACAACATTAGAAATATATCAGCTTATGTACTGTGCTTTATAAAACGTACAGTAAAAAAAAAAAAAAAAACACGGAAGCCAGCAAGATACTGGTTTTCAAGTCCCAGTATGGCAACTGACACATTGACACATGGGTAATTCTGTGTCAGATCATCACACTTTTGGATCTCATCGTCACAGATTTTAACAAAACTTGGCATGCTGATTTGGTCATATGAATAAGCCATGGAACTGAAATTGCATGCGTCTTGGATCAGTATTATCACTAACTGCTTCAACAGCATTGCAGGGAATTGTGTTTTTGATGCACATTTTGAATACGTAATATCTGGCCAAGGACTCAAAAACCGAAGACCACTTAAAAAAAGTTTCATTAAAATCATATGATGTTGAGGTCCAAAAGTGTGATGATTTGCATTTTTAAATTGCATTTTCATAAAAAAGACTGACGAAAATTTAAATTAAATCAAAGTATGCTGTCAAAATGAACACTATATACAATTTGCATAGACAAGTACTATATAGAACAGTGGCATCATGCCCATGAAGCTGCTATTACTTTCTTATACTATGTATTTATGATCATTTGGTTTCTTCCAAACTTCACTGCAGCAGGCATGCACGCACTCTGAAGTAATTAGGGCATCAGCATCAAATGTGTAAATTAATGTACAGTTTCTGTGTCTCAGTGCAAGATTGTAATGGTGCAAATGGCAGAATAAATTCTAACCGGATCCCTGGATTTTATTGCACATTGGTATTATCATTTACAAAGAGGTCAGGGCATGGGGGTGAAGACGGTACAGTTTGGGAAGAGCCGTTGTTGTGGGTGTGGATGGACCTGTGGGGTCTGTCTGAGGGTAGAAGTATGAATAACCTTAAGTATATCCGGGGATGGATGAGTCTTTGGTGATGGTGAGAGCCTTCTTGTAGCATTCACTGGCATTGATTTCTTCCAGGGAATTTCACACTAGTGATGTGTTGTCGTCTTCACAACCCGTTGTAGATTTCTCAGATTGGCATCTGTGCAGTTAAAATGCCGTACTGTTTCACAGTAGGTTAAAATCCTCTCGACAGTGCAGCACTACAAACTGTCTGAGGAGATGAACTAAGGAGATGAATAAAAATAAAAATAAAAAAACGTTTTGGCTCTTTTAGTGAGCCAATTCCTCAGATGTTCTAAATTTAATGAGTAGTTTTGTTGAATACTTTGCAGAGGTGGAAAGATCATGTTCAGAAATTATACATCCAGATCCAGAAGATTTTGTTTCAATCAAACAGTTATAAAGAGTAACGATCACAGAGTACTCCGCTGGTTGGTAGAAACTAAATTTTGGTCTGGATTTCTACTTTCTGGACTGGAACTTTTCATGACTGGTGATATTTGTAAGATACAGTGTTTTGATTCTATGCATGTGCATACCTGGTGGAGCTCAGACCTACTTAAATATAAATATCCATCAGTTGTGGCAAAAATAAAAATAACAAATGAAACGAGTATCTCAGGGTTCGGCAAGGATGACACAAATGGGTAATGGCGCTAGCTTAGTGCTAATGAAAATCCCCATGTGGATCTACTCATCTTTAACAATACTAGCATCCACGATCATGTTTGTTTCGTCCCCCACCCCTCAGGCAACCTAGTAATTGAGAAGATGCCTCCCTCAGTGCACCCACCCAACGTGATCGTAGGACAGATCTCACCAGGCCATGGGCACACTGGCAAGCACCCAGGACAGATCAACCTAGCCCAGCTGCGGCTGCAACACATGCAGCAGGCAGCCTACGCACAAAAGCAGCAGCAGCAGCAACACCAGCACCAGCAGCAACAGCAGATCCAGCAGCAGATGCGCATTGCATCCCAGATGGTACAGCACCCCAGGCAGGGTGGCCCCCAAATGGTCCAGCAGCAGGTAGTAATGCCCTCCCTGTGTTCCCGTTTCTGCTCCTGTAACATTTTACATTTGCTGCCCGTTCCTCTCGAGATGACTAAATGTGTCTCTGATGCGCTGCCTTCTCACCACTTTCAGCCCCCTCGGCTTATCAGCATGCCATCACTGCAGAGGGGGGGTATGAACGGCTCGTCGCACATGTTCCCCTCGCATTCCCTACGCATAGGCCCCGGTCAGGGCCGCATGCAGCCTGGCCAGCCCCCGCGCCACAATGGGCAGCAGTACCCCATGATGCAGCCTCAGCTTCAGAGACAGGTGGGCATCCTGCCGTTACATCACTCATAACACTGTATCAGCCGTTGTGTTACGCAATCGTTACATTTAAATCATCGTTCTTTTACAGCAACAAGTACAAAACATACAGTAGATGGAGTTATAGGTTTGTAATAGTAGTAGTAATAGTTTGTAATAATAAAAAAAACGAATGAGACCTTCCTCAAGTATAAATAGTCTCTCTCCTGGGATGTCACCGCTGTATTGCTTGCAGAAATGTTCATCTGATGCTATTTATAATACAATGTCAACAATGGAACATTTATAGTGCATCAAAGGTTCACTTCATATTATTGCTCTCTGCTGGACACACTCTCACAGTACAGCTTTTCTCAGGAGCCTGGGCCATAAGGAGTCCTTGCAGCAGAGCACGGAGCAGAGCAGGTAGATCATTAAACTGTTTACCTGAAAACTGAGGTTCACATCCCAGGAGGAGAATAACTAATTTAACCTTTGAGTAAAGTACTACCGCCAAGAACTCAGTCGTATGTGTATTGGGGTGTATTGATGCCTTCCTGAACGCAGAACTTGACAATTTACAACCACCTCCTCTACTACAGTAAAGTACAACTGAATGAAATGGATTCATAATACAAATTTACGCAAGTGAATGCCAATACCACAAGTGTCTGATGTAAATGTCAGCGATTCCCCCAGACTTGCTAGCGGAAATTAGCACATAGTAAATCTCTGTGTGAACAGTAAATGAGTCTCACTGGTTTTACGTCACTATCGCTCTCCAAACCTGGCAACTCCTTTTCCGAGTCGACCCATCAGCAGTGGAAAACCGAACTGAATTGGCACCGCACTGTAAATAGACTCTCTTCGTCGTATGGCACCGCACTGTAAATAGACACTCCTCGTGGTATGGCACCGCACTGTAAATACACTCCTCATGGTATGGCACTGCACTGTAAATAGACACTCTTCGTGGTATGGCACCGCACTGTAAATAGACTCTCTTCGTCGTATGGCACCGCACTGTAAATACACTCCTCATGGTATGGCACCGCACTGTAAATAGACACTCTTCGTGGTATGGCACCGCACTGTAAATAGACGCTCTTCCTGGTAAGGCTCGGTTCCTGTATGCCAGTGGAAAAGCACCATTGAGGCCTTATACTTAGGAGTCAAACTTGTTCTCATTTTAATTTCACCTAGACCTCTGCACAGGCTTGAAATGTTAGTCTTAGTCCAGTCCAGGCCTGTGGCACTCAGGCCTAACTTGACAAACTCAATATTAACAGAATTTCTCAGCCTGATGCAAACCTAACACCAATTTTTATGATGTGATGGCTCAAAGACACACGCACAATAAACACATGGGTGCACTGTCTTACACACGAATGCAATGTTTCAAAAGCATAGCTAGGCCGTTAGCAAGTCACATTTCCCCAAACTGATCAGAAAGATCAAAATCGCTCCCTTTGCAATTTGATTCTTTATTTCCATGACAGACATTAGTTAGCTATCAACATGCTCTGAAACTTGTGTGAACTGAACTCCAATTTTTCCCTGTTTCTTATTGCAACAGTTAGTGTCTTTTTATTTTACTGTAGACTTTGAGATGTTTATTGCCGACTTCATGTTTTGTGTATGCTGCAGATGGCAAGTTCATCATCTTCTGAAATGCTGTAAAATCAGTGTTTTTGATTTTTTTTTTTCCCTTGCTACCTGAGCTGTTTGATACCTCATTTTGTTTCCATATATAATGCTTCTTTTAAACGTTGTGGGTCTAGGCACAGGTCCATACAGGACGACCGATATCGTTTTTTTTCTTCATGGCAGATGTCGATACTGACTATTACTTGTTAATGGGCCAGATAATCGATATTTGGAACCGATATGCATTCGCTTTTATGTATTTTCTTTGCATTCATCTACAATGAGAATTAAGAGATGACTAAGTCCACTGTTAGAGTAAGGCTGCTCTATTTAAAGTGAATGTTACTTTTTAAATTAATGGCAAATGATTGATTATACTATATAAAAAAAATGTATATACTATTTACAGATTATTCAGAACGCAACTGCGGCAAGAATAAGACTTTTAAAATAAAGCATCTAATAAAACTTATATGCCTGAGCTGGACAAATCAAATTAATAGATGCTTTAATACCATTAATACCTTTTGCTTTATAACATAACAGAGCTTGGTAACGCATTTAAATTAGCAGACTGGAGTCCACGTTGTTGTCCGCTAACATTACATGTAACATGAGAATCTGATAGCGATGAGTAATGTAAGTACTGTAATGTAAAGTAAGATAAGCAGCATGGAAGCTCAAATAAGCTCCTGTTGCAACATTAGCTGTCGCCGCTACACTTTTAACACTTTGTCATTACAGGTAACATTGCTGGCTCATTCAGCAGCATACTGCACTCACTAAAGAGAAAAAAATCTGTATTTTCTGAATTAACGAGAAAAACACGCTTGGATGTTGTTTTTTTCTTAGTGAATGCATGATGCTTCTATAGGCTCACGTTATCACCACCACACGGGTTATTGTTGGGACTTTCTCAGCGGTGTAACTAGGAGAGCGCTGTGGCGTTTTGTAACTTCAGTGGGTAGGGCGGTAATGTTTTAAATTGGGGAATATCAGCTGCTTTACCCTCCAATCTCAACAGTCCACGCTCAGCTGAAACTTCTCTTTCCTCTCCTCCTCCATGGGGCTACACGCTGTGCTCGTGTATGAGTGTGGTGTGAGTGACAGCAAGGCTTCAGTGTCGATTGGCTATTACACATGTGACATAGCCAATCAGAGATTGTTGTGGGTGGGACATTAAATGATGCAGCGGGATGAGAGCAAAGAGCACCGAGGAAGACATGGGCGCAGAGCCACAGTAGCGCACCATGTAATTACTTAATATCGGTAATCGGTAAAATAAAACGCCAATACCGATAATTGGCAAAATGTCTAATATCAGCCCCAATAATCGGCCTAGCCGATAATCAGTTGACCCCTGGCCTATAGATTGGTGTATACCTGTAATGTTTGACTATAATGACATTTGAAACGCTCCACTTCAGGTTGAGGTTGGGATATTTATATTCAGGTGAGACCTGACTGTTCTTGCTTGCTTCAGCACTCAAACCCAGGTCACGCAGGACCCTTCCCGGTAGCCTCACTACACAACGCAGCCAACCCCACCAGCCCCACCAGCGCGAGCATGGCCAGTGCCCACGCACACCGCGGGCCCACCAGTCCACTAGTGGGCACCATTGAGCTCATCCCCTCAGTCACCAACCCTGAGAACCTGCCCTGCCTCCCTGACATCCCCCCCATACAGGTGAGCAGAAAGTTGGTGCTAATGATTATTGATTAAAATAAAATTAAAATCTTATTTATCTAGTATCTGATTGCTAATCCATTCCTAAGTGTCTCGGGACCTCTGGAGTATTTTGCTGATTTTGTTTACATACTCATGCTTACATTTATATAGTTAAGTGTAAGATAGAGGGGAAATAAGGCATAGGTCAGTGAACATGTATTCCCATGGTTAACGGTCCGTGTAACCACAGCTGGAAGACGCCGGCTCAAGCACTTTGGACAACTTGCTGAGCCGCTATATATCTGCCAGCACGCACCCTCCCCTCGGGCCGGCAGCCAGCATGAACCCCTCTCCCGGGCCCTCCACACACTCTCCTGGTTCTTCAGGTATGATGTAAAAGTGTATTTGATACCGCCAGGCATGCTTACAAATGTGTAGCATTCCTTCCATGCGCAGACTTGCATGTATTTAATTTAGGGTGGCTAGATTATCCATGGCAGGGAGGATAGTTTGAGCTACTTCAGGTTTTGCAAAGTACAGGGCTCCTTTTCTTAGCTAAATGGTTCAGTTCTTCTTTGACAGGTTTGTTTCCTTGATAGGACTCATCTAGCTGTTTTGCATCAGCATTAATGACACATGCATGATTATTGGAGATTGACCAAATCAGCACACAGCAAGAGCTCAGTGCTTAACTGAAATCCTGTCCTAGCTCAAAGTCTCCTCCCTGACATGGAATTAATCACTTGACTAATAGTTTTCTCTGTCTGTTTACTGTTTCTCAGTCATGGAGTATTGATATCAGGGGTGTAACAGTACAGTTTTACTGCGGTTTGGTTTGTGTCATGGGTTTTAGCCCACAGTAGCGGGGCGGGTTAGTTTATATTTAAGAAGAAAATAAAAACGCATCACCCTTTAATGAAACAGTGAACTTTTTTTTTTTTTCTCCCCCCCAAATATTCTGAAGAAATGGCAGCATGACTAACTCTGCCTCAATTATGTCTCTACTGTATGAAATCAAGGACAGAAAAACATTCAAATTAAAAAATGCTTCTTAACTTTCCTAACCTGTAGGTGCTTTGACAGGTACCCTAATGAGAGACCCATTTTTTAATGGTGAGGTTCTTTGTAAATAGATAAGCTTGTCAACACCAGTGACTGCTACCAAATCATGAAAAAGAATTTTATTTGACAAGAACAATTGGAATGAAGTTAAGCATATCACTGTTAAAAACCAACCACAATCACAGTAAATGTAGACCAATAGATAATCAATATTACAAACTCCACGGCCCAAGAGAGCGTGGAATGTTTTGATGTTGATGATGATGAAAGAAGCAAAAAAAAAAGTGGAGCGTGGTCACGTCATTTTAATAAAGATGATGACAGGTCTATAGAAATGAAGTGCTCTACTATCGGTTTAATACTAGCAGCGGCACAGACAAGGAAACCAACAGTTTACATGGCACTCACGGTTACACGTTAACAAAACGCACACATTCCACAGAGCACGTTACGCAGTTACAATATTTGCAATTAACATAAATACACGTGTTAATTTACACCAGATTAGCACAGTGTGATACATGCTGACTGCTGACCAACCACATGGCATCACATCACGTCAGCCAATTATCGACTGTGGGTGGGATCACCGCTCATACAACATCGTATATATATACATTGTGTGTGTGTGTATATATGTGTGTGTGTGTGTGTGTGTATGTATATATATATATATATACACTATATACACACACACACACACACACACACACACACACACACACACACACACACACACACACACACACACACACACAC
>JAODKN010000039.1:3458895-3471080 GCA_026774425.1 Petrocephalus zakoni | reverse complement strand
TGACTGGTTGATTAGATAATTGCATTAATGAGAAATTGAACAGGTGTTCCTAATAATCCTTTAGGTGAGTGTATATTCCCACCTTTTTTCCTGTGATCGAGCTGCTGTATATGCAATATATGTAAGCTAGGCTGTATTTGACGTTTGCAGTGAGAGGAGCTGACAATTCACCATTCAGGCAGAGGCTCAGTCGTTATCCAGAACAATGCATGCCCCCACCCACACTGTCTAAAAGGCTCCTTCATTTCATATCAGCTTCCTCACCTCACACTCCTTTTGGAAGGCACTTCTCAGCCGCCTTCATTTCTTTGCTGGCCTCAGGTCTGTCCAACTCCCACACGCCGGTTCGGCCGTCCAGCACCTCGAGCACAGGGAGCCGGGGCAGGTAGGTGCCTAGGGACATATTGGGGGAGTGAGTAACATGGAGAGATGGGTGTGAAGGCCCTCATGGATCTCTGCTGCTCCACAGCTGTGGCTCTGCTGGGAGGGTTGGTCAGATGGGTGTGGCCGTGGAGCAGGTGAAGGTCAAACAGGAACCTGGAGTGGAAGAGGACTGTGGTTTCCAGGGTGCTGCCGTTAAGGTGGAGCGCAGCAAGGATGGAGCGAGGAGCGCCTGCATGGTAACCCCCCCTCTTGCCGACTCTGGCTCCCATTGCCTCTCCTCCAGTTAAATCTTTGTCATGACCGAATGGCCCTGTTGTCTGTGCCCCCTTCCAGATGAGCAGCCCCGAGAGCAGTCTGACCCCCCCCCTTCCGGTGCTGGGAGCTGTGTCCACAGGCTCCGTGCAGGATGTACTGAAGACACTCGGGGAGAATGTGAAGGCGGAACCGCGGGATGAAGAAGAAGGCGGGGCCTGTAGCAGGACAGGGGGCGAGCCGACGACTCAAGGGACGCAGACCAAGGCGCCGGCATCAGCATCAGCAACATCGGCGGCTTCGGCGACTTCGGCGACATCAGCGGCATCGACGGCGGCTGAGCCCCCGGCCCAGGAGAGCACTCACCCCACCTCCCCGAAACTGACTAATGGGGATGCAGAGCCAGGGGGAGCATGCAGGCTGGGCTCATCCTCAAACATGCGCAACAGCAGTGGGGTGCAGGGGAACAGCCATGGGGACCAGCCCGGGAAGGACGACGACCCCAATGAGGACTGGTGTGCTGTGTGTCAGAATGGGGGCGAGCTGCTCTGCTGTGATAAGTGCCCAAAGGTCTTCCACATCACCTGCCACATCCCCACACTAAGCTGTTCCCCAAGGTGAGCCCACACACGCGCACACAGCACACACACACACACACAGCATGCACACACACACACAGCATGCACACACACACCCAGACCCACCTACCTTTCTAAATGGGGACCTTCCATTCACTCCTATGGGAAAAACCCTAATCACAATCACGACTCCCTTAACCCCAATCCAACCCTAACCTTAATCATAAGTAACCAACCCAAGCACAAGACGTCTGGCATTTTTAGTTTCTTGATTGCATTCACAGATTTTTATAAAATTTGAGGGACCTGAAAAAATTTCCCCAAAAGTACGGAAGTTTCACGTTTTTCCACACTTTGGGGACATTTTGGTTCTTAAATATGATCTATGCAAACCCACACACACACACAAAATTGTCTGCACTGTATCCTCTTGTCAGAGTTTTGTTTGATTCATAATAAAATGGGGAGGAAAAGAACAGATAAATCCAAATATGGCTTTTTGTTATCTTTTGGTGTGTATCTATATTTTTGTAAATAGCATCCCTGTATTTCCTTTAGAATTATCCGTAAAGCCTAGGTACCTTGGGATGGAGTGCTCTGATGTAGCTATAGACACTGTTACTGATCTTTCAGTCTCTCTTCCTGGGTCTCTCCTAGTGGTGATTGGCTGTGCACCTTCTGCCGGAGTGTGACTGCTCCTGAGATGGAGTACGACTGTGAGGAGGAGAAGCAGAAAGATGGCACTGGTCTGGGGCTGAGTCCCGAGGACCAGCGGGTGAGTCTGCCTATGGTGTATATCATGTTGCATGCCTACCAAAGTTCTCACAGGACTTATACCATTTTGGTATGTCAATATGATGCTTAAATAGCCAGGCAGCTTCATGGGAGGACTTTAACCTGTGTGTGATCCATACCATTCAGAAGTCATTAGCCACGTTGTTGTCAGTCCATGTTTACAGAAGTGTTGTGTTATGTAGTTCAATAGTCAGTGATAACTGTAAGCCCTCCGCTTTTGAGGTTCATGACTACTGACACATTTGGTATCTGAGAGGCAGTGATGGCTGTGCAGTTAGATAGCAAGGAGAAAATGGAACAATGGGCCTTATTCACCAGCTGTTCTTAATACGAAATATCTTCTGTCAGTCTTTCGCAGTTTCACTTCACGTAAAATTTATGAAAATGAGTAATAACATGTCATACATCTATTTGTTTTATTTTCTATCCCCTACTGATGCTAGTGAATGTCTGTCTGCTGGTCACTTTGTGCTGCAGCACCTCCCCTTCAGACCGTGCATTTGGTGCTGCACCATCTTTAGGTTCTTGTTTGGGCATTCCTGATCTCCCAGTCAGCATTTTCTTCTTGATTTCTGTGTGTGAGTTCTGTGTGTAAATACGGCCCTGCAGTCTCATGCCCACTTATGGGACCTGGCAGGACATTTACCTATGGTAATTAGGAGCAAGTGGTGTGCGCTTTGAATTTACGAGAACAATGGGATTCATCATAAGATCACCTTTGGGAACAATCTGATGTAGACTGTGATTAAAATCTTCTTAGACCTTTCCCAAGAGAAAATTTAAGAAAAGACTTATGGATGATATTGGTAAATAAGCCCCAATATTCGTAAATGAAGGGATGCTATGAATTAGATTCAGTTTCCTTGTGCAGAAAAAGTGCATCCTGCTTTAATTATTGCAGAAAATAAATTGTGTAAATGATGAGAACATCATCGAATATTAACTTGTTTGTCCTTGAAAGCATATTTTTAATACCTCTTAGTCTGGGAAAGATTTCCATAGCTATTTCTAAGACAACTGAAATAAAAGTTGCAGTTCAGATGAGCTGCCATCAGCCACTGGGGATCAGGATGTACTGCATATTATTATAACGAATTATTAAATTATTCCCTTTGTAGCTTCTTTCCCATCAGATCACCTTTACTTTTCAATATTGTTGAAACGGAAATGTCCAAATGTGCCAAATAAGATGCGATACTTCCTGGGATATACTACATTTTCCACCACAGCTTTCACTTGTAACTACACCAGAATTTGTATTGTAGGTAGTAGTGAAGTACTTTACAGCTGCATAACTAGTATAACCCCTTCTGTTGCTTAGGCCGCATTTTCAGAAATGATGGCTTTATAGAAGTTGGATAAAGCTATCGGTGTTTTTGATTTGATATAGATTCATATTCTGTTTATTTTTTAAATGAAACGAATACTACTTTGATGCGTAGAAATGCACTAGAAGTCAGTATGCAAGGCCTTCAAACAGTTTTTGTCGTAACGCTATGACCTAATTTCCCGGCTTCTGGAGTGTCTCCCTCTGTTTCCAAAAGACCTGGGTTAGAAAAGGATCCAGGTGCTGATTGCAGCTTATTGAGTGATTAACATTTTAAATATTACAACTGCAGAATGGTTAAAAAAATCTTTTGTAAACTGCCTCCTCGTTCTGTTTCTTTCTCTCTTTTTTTGCCTGCCTGATCATAGAGGTGTGAGCGCCTCCTGCTGTACATCTTCTGCCATGAGCTGAGTGTGGAGTTCCAGGAGCCTGTCTCCTCTTCTGTGAGTACCGCCACAGTTCCAGTGCTGTGTGCTTAGAGCTGGATCCCCTGCGGCAATGTCACAGTCAGCGCAGCATGCTGCTCCTTGTGCCCCAACGTATGTCTGCCGATCTCTCCTGCCCCCCCCCCCCCAAGGTGCCCAACTATTACAAGATCATCAAGCGACCCATGGACCTGAACACGGTGAAGCGCAGGCTGCAGCGACGGCAGTCGCAGCACTACCGCAGCACGCAGGACTTCGTGTCCGACGTAAGGCTGGTCTTCAGCAACTGTGCCAAATACAATGAGGTGAGTGGCATGCGTATGAAGGTTTGGGGGTTGCATCCATGCGGGCATGCTTGGTGCATGCGAGAGGTGTGTGGGGAAACTGGCAGGCGATAGAGGTTCTGGGGAGGCTGATTGGGGTTAGCGGTGCCCAATGGGGGCATGACGCATCATACTGACAGCAAGCACATTGGCAGTGCTCCCTCCTGCCGCACACGGCAGTAACCGGAGATGCCTTCATGTCACGTGTGCCCAGTCTTCGTCTGCCTTGTGCTTCTGCCTGCTTTCAGACACTCGTGAGGCTGCATTATCTGAATGTTCACTGTAGTCTGTTGTAACATTTTTCAGCTTTCTTTTAGCAGCCGTAAAATGCTAATGGCAAGATTTAAAAATCTAATATTAAATAGTGTTGCATGGTATTCATAGCCTGACCAGTTTTTTTTGTATTACCAGTTTTCAATAGTTCTAAAATTGTGTAACAGATCTATGTTTGCTAATTTATTTTAGAATTCAACTATTTGACATGAATGATCCTTTAGGTCAGCTCTCCTACTATACTAATATTTTTCTTTTGGAGGGGGCAGTAGCGTAATGGTTAGGGTCACGACTGTGTAATGGGAAGGTTGCTGGTTTGTTTCCCCAACCCGTAAGTACCGCTGAGATACCCTGAGCAAGGTACCGTCCGCAAGCACTACTCCCTGGGTGTTGAAATTGGTGCCCCCTGCTGTGTCACATGGGTTAAATGTCACATATGTCACGTGGGTTAAATGCAGTGGACACATTTCGTTATGCACTGTGTTCTGTGGTGTGTCAACAATGACAATTGATCACCTTTCCTTTCAGATTTTTTTTTATTAATTTTTTTTAATCTAGAACTGACTGTTTAGCTATTGAGGAATGACAGCTGAGAAGTTTTGGAACCCTTTCAGAATTATCTTGATTTCTGCAAGAATGACTTTTAATGTGGTCTGATTATCCACGTCTATTATAAAAGGAGCAACAGTTTTATTATGCACCTTTCACAATTACTTAAATATCTTTATGAGGGGTGTAGCAATGCACCGTGGCACGATATTTCATGATTAAAAGATATGACGATACACATTGTAGGAGTGTAACAATGAGCCGTGGCATGAAATCATTTATTGATGTTAACACAAGAGGGTGCAATAGGCATAATTTCAGTTTTACTTCGAAATTATATTTTTGCATTTTGCACCGGAGTCCATAGAATAAGAAAAAAGAAGAAATAGTTTGAAAACAGCTGTAAGTTATTCGTTTTTCAGTCTTATTTCGTTGAATACAATATTTCGTTGAATATTGAACTGTGAGCCCTGTATCGTATATGGAGCAGAATCGTGAGTAGCCTGTATCATTACACCCCTAATCCCTATGAAAGAAATGGTTTAAACACTGTCATTGATAGAAGAAACTTGTGAACCTTTATTTTAGTAGAACCTCCTTTATTAGTAACCATCTCAAATACAGCCCGACTGAGGCAGGTTTTTCTGATTCCAATTTTTATATTTGAGGATTTAAAAATCTGATAGGAATATCAGCCGATTTTTTAAATATTTTTTTTCTTACAGAAACGTATAACAAAGATTTTCCATAACATTTGTTAAATAGTTATTTAAAAATCCTCCCCAAGATAGCATGATGTAATTCAATTTAAAAATAAACTTTTTATTGTTTCATAAATAGTTTTGAACAAAACTGCAACAAAAACAAAATACAGGCAGTCCTCCAGGATATAAATGACGTCCGTTCCCTAAGTCTGTCTCCAAGTCTAATTTGCAGGTGGAAAAATAATAATGACAATAACAATCATAATAATAATAATAAATAAAATATAAATAAATAGTACATATATTACTGCAATGCCAATGAATCGCTGAAGCCTCAATTTTTTCATGAGCGTCCAAAAGTGATGTGTGTTAATTACAAACCATTGTATTTAACTTAAAAAATTTATATAATATTTGTAGCAGTTTGTTCGTAAGTACGAGTTGTCCATAAGTCAGATGTTCTTATCCTGGGGACTGTCTGTATATTAAAGTTTTGATAAAAGGAGTCAAATGTATAATGTATGGTGTCGACAGGGGAGTTGCGGTGTGCCTTCTAAGACTGACTAAATACAAAATGACAACCCTCATAACATGGTGGTCTTCCTCTGCTCCATTTCTTTTATCTCTCAGCCTTTATAAACACCAATACCGATTTGCCTGCAACTAGCTCATATCTGCCGATAATATCGGCACACACTAATTTATCGGTCAGGGTCAATCACAACCAAATGCCACTGTTACTGATTACAGATCATTGTAACATTCCATGACCCAACTTCTTTTAAGTTTTCTGCTGTAAAATTTTCGGATATGACTTTTCCGGAGGCAGAAAAGCAGCCCAGCACCCTTAGGGCGTTTGTCATTCTCATTCTGCAATGGCCTTTGCAGTACTCTGCAAAGGCCACTCCTAGAGAGTATAGCAACAGTGCTCTATTTCATTTGTCTGCCTCCTGACGGAGGCCCAAATCTTTAGGAATCCTTTTGTTGCTCTGTCCTCATGAGCGCCAAAAGCTCTTTTTCTGAGGTCCTTTTTAATTGAGCCATACTACAATTGAACAATCCTGTTGTGAAGAACAGGGAACCAAAACTTTGACCTTGTTTAAACCATTTCTTCAGTAAATTGTCATGTTAGCATAGTTATGTTAAATGTTAATAAATTATGTTAATTGTTATAGGGTTTTCATACTGTTGTCCTTATGATGATTGGATCACAGGATCCGTAGATACAAAAATCCATATAATTCACTTTGCAATTTTTTTCCCCCCCAGAGGTATGAGAATTATTTGATTGATTTCACTGATTAAACTTGATTTGGGTCCCCTAATATTCAGATTACTGTGAGTCTGCCTTGCATTTAATCTGCAGTTTTCTTTTATACCACCCAACTGATGCTTAATAGCTCAACAAAACAGGAAGTGGGTTCTGCCATGTCCAAGCTGAAGCCTGCAGTTATTCAATTTTAGTGAAGCCCATCGGAATGCACCATGTACTCTTTCTTGAATGTGTCCTCTCTGGGTGGTTTTGGGTTAAATGGCAAGTTTGTTGTCCAGCTTTCAGAACTTGCTTCTGAGTTCCACTACAGTACCTATAAGCCCTGGTTTTGCTGTCTGCCTTTTGGGTCCTGTGTACTGTCTGCTACATCACTAGAAATTGATTCCTTTTATTTGGCCCCACCAAACAAATTTGCATGATTTTTCTGGGTACAGCTTCTTATGTTCACTGAAGGCAGAGGGTTTTTTATTTTTTTTTTTAACTTTGTTTCAAACGTATGAATGAGCATTGCATGCCTGGGGGATTCACTGCTTTTACAACATACTTATCCACCACTAGCCATCCTTCCACTGATCCAAAATCTTTGGCAGGAGATTATATATTATACTTATGAAGATTAGGAAAGGCACCATGGTTTTAAACCAAAAGCTAGATGGCTGAATGTATGGAAATCCATTTAGAATAATTTTTCCTATTAGCATGTTGGAAAAATTTAAGGAGGAGTTGAGCAAGAGTCTTGTAGGACACTGGTCACATGGAAACCTAGGTATGATTCATGTTGATGCTGCTGGATGACTTGTTAGTTTGCTGTGTGCCTAACCTATGAACCAGCACCATACAGTTAGGTGTATGGAAATTGTAAAAATGAGCTTTGGAGATCCAGCTGAAAATGTTTCCTAAAATTATTGCTAGAACTGAAGTTTTCTGTAATCAAAACATGTTAAATGTTGCTTATTAACAATGTAACTTCTTAGTTTTTGAATTTTTATAAGACACCCGATAGAGTCTGATACAGACCTTCTTACTATTCTTGTTGCTGTGGCTCAGTGTTTGAAAGCCACACTATAATCTTTACATCATTGGCGCTAGTCATCCGTAGTGTAATGATATGGCAAGTCAACCCATTAACTAGTTTCTGGCCAAACAACTGAGCATATCCAAGGTGACGATATTCCTCTGGGAGACCTGTGTGACCAATGTTTCCTCTCTACAGCTGCGTGTGGTGTAAAATTTTTCTTCCTCTTTTTTTTTGTTGAATTTTTTTTTTTTTTGTCTTTATTGTACTATTATCGCCCCTTTTTAGATGTCTCGAATAATCCAAGTTTATGATGAGGAGAAACAGATTAATGTCCAGGTAAGCTCATTCTGATACACCATGGATGTGAAGCCTCATCATACTGAGGCCCACCGCAAGCCCTTATCTTGTTAATCCACTCAATATTGTTTTCCTCCCTTATTTTTTGTCCCTGCTCCACCCCCACCCCACCCTCGGCCCAAAAAAAAATCCTCCCTTACAGGCAGACTCAGAGGTGGCAGAGGCAGGGAAGGCTGTGAGCCTGTACTTTGAGGAGAGGCTGAAGGAGCTCTTCCCTGACCACACTTTCCCCCTGATTCCGGAAGATGAGCAGCGCCCCCCAGAGGAGGACGAGGAAGTCACAGAAGACTCAGATGATGACTTTGTCCAACCGAAACGCAAGAGATTAAAGCCTAGTGAGAAGCCAATGCACATAAAATGAAGTGTGCCATGTCCCAGCAGAGAAGGAGTCTGAAGAGAGAGCTTAACACAACCCTCCTCCTTACTGCCAGACTGAGAAGGAAGGTCTGACGGTGCATTGATCTGTTTGACAGATTTTTTTTATATACCGTGTTATAAATTCCAGTAAATCAGGATGTGAAAAAGTAATGAATTTGTGGCAGCAGTTAACTTTCGATGGCTTACTGGGAAAGATTGTTTCCTCTTCTGAGGAAATCTATGGATGTTATAGAAGATACTGCTTGTACAGATTTAAAAGTTGTTTTTGGCTAGTTAAATTAATATGTTCTTTTTTATCAGGTATGATAATGTTTGTAAATCTGTTGTGAACTATGCTTTATAAAATATCTGAAACTCATCTTCCAGTTCCTCAATGTACTATAAAATTTAAAACAAATTACCTACCAGGTATTCCTTTGTGTGTTCTATTACTTTTTCTGTATATGAGTACAAACACAACGCCAGTGGCTGCAGTGGAAAGTAATCACATTGTTTGGACATTCATTTCAATAAACATTGTTCTTCAAACAGTTACTGTAAATAGCATTACTCAATGCCTAATTGTGGAAGGGATATGAAACTTTAGGATTGGTTGTTTAAAAACCATAACCTAGAATATTTGCATTTTTTAAGAGTAGTGAAAATCCTTTATTTCCCTTTTTTGTCTTGTAAGACAAGAGCTTGGGGACCTTTGTCAGTAAGTGTTCTGGAACACCAGAAACTGAGCAACCCAAATGTACATTCATAGTCGATAGTAGTATTTCTTAAATAAATCCTGCATTCCAAGCCTTTAGTGTCGTGATGAGTCGCTTGATTGAATGTGGCTGTTGCGTGACGGGCGGTGATGAGCGATCAGCTGACTGCGCGATACGCGGAAACGTCAATGTGGAGCCGCAAGCCGGCCCAAGCCGGCTCGCCAGAAATAAGAGACGGCCGGTGAAAAGGTGAGTTTCTGCTGCGTGTCTGAATGCGCAGAATGTCTGCCTAAGGTTCCCGTGTCGTCTCTGTACGAGTGGCTAAGTTGTCACCGAAGACATTGCGGTGGGTAAGTTGGCGTTAATACATACGGGATACTAATGCTGTTTTTAAATCACATTTTGTGTATCTTGCCACTTAAGTGCTCACATTGGTTTGTTTCGGTGATACTTCACCTGTACTTGTACAACCGGCAAATACAGAGGAATCCAAACACTACGACTTGAGTGTTAGCGATTTGGTGCTTAAAATGCCTGCCATTTATGGCGTTCTTTATACGTTTTCTTCCGCAAAGTGTTTGCTTGCAGAAGAGGGAAGCCCAGCTTCGCATTCCTGGGATATAAAGACTAGGCCGGCCATATTTTGCATTACAAAGGATGCCCGGGGGGAGGACGCGAAGAGAGCCGCCGCAGCAGCGCAAATATGCACACGGTACTCTGACTGTAGAAGGCAAATGTCAGCGCGAAACGAAGCGAGATCCCAAAGGAAAGGCCGTCATGGGCACCTAATAAAGCGCCAGTCCCCCCTCCCGCCTTATTCAGTAAGCGGCGCGTATAGCGCCCCGCCGGCCGCGCTATTTATCGGTGACTGATTCACGAATATGCGTGCATGTTTCGTCTCCATACTGATCTACTCGTGCCCGTGATCGGAAGGCCGCCCTTTCTAATCCCAGGCCCGGCGGGGACTGATGCCGCTGTCGGGCCCCTAAGAAAGACCCCCAGCTGCTCTAGGGACGCCGATTCGGTTGTTTTTGCTCACGGGTGTGCCGTGGCGTCGTACGGTGGCCCGGAAGGACGGAACTCGCATACAGAAGATAAAAAAACGCGTACAGAAGATGTAATAAACGAACATGCTGGCTGACTTTCTCAGAGATAATTGCTCCGGGCCCTGGGATCGGTAATTAATGGATTATTATTATACTTTTTTTTTTTTTGCAAGAGCTTTTTATTAATTTATTACTGGCATCGATCAGAGTCATATTAAACATATGCCGCTTTAGTTGTCCTAAATCAGTTACAAACAAACGGGAACTTTGGGTCTTTGCACGTAAAGGCCGCCATAGATCTTTGTCTATATATATGTAGTGATACTGGTTTGTAGAGGTTCTGGGTCCCACTCCAGTAGGATCTCGGCAGGACTGTGACGGCTTCTCCTTCAGCCCGGTCCGAGCGTTTAAAAGGATTTTAATATACGTTTAACACAAATCAAACACCAAATTAAAGGGAGTTGTTTTGATCTATCACTGTAGCAACACAACGGTGAGATAAGATTGTCTTCGACCGCAGGCGCTACACTTTTGTCCTTTTGAGTTGTTGTGTCGCCTGTAAAACCCGAATCTACCTTAGTGAAACAGTTGGAGATAACATTTAGTTAACAATACCAGTGTTCTTTGATTCGCAGGTCTTTTAAAGGTTTATTTAACCAGGAATGACATACAATTACTTATTCCGGGTAGAATAGGTCATGATGGCCGAAGAGTTACAACATGACGTTTAAAAGATAAAACGGACGCAAACAGCATAATTACTTTATGGCTACAGTGTCTAAAACAATAATATTATTCGAACAAGACACATTCGAGCATACTTCAAAAATGTATAAATAAAGGGAAAGGCTCAAAGGTGTTGGTATTTTGTAACTCAGTCCAAGCATAAGTGATACAGAATGAGAAGGCTGATTTACCCAGTTTGGAACAGACATACTTAAAATTATATATATAAAATATTTTTTTCTGAAGATCTGGTTTTATGACAAAATATCTTGAATGTGGAATGGTAGTTTATGATGTGTGCCAGTTGCCATACCAGTTACACAGGGGAATGCTACATCATGCTCAGTGGTTAGGGACGCAACCATATAGTCGAAAGACTGCCGGTTCGAGTCCCCAACCCACAAATAATGTTGAGGTGCCCTGAGCAAGGTACTATCCCCAAGCACTGCTCCCCGGGCGCTCGCGTTACTGCCCCCTGCTGTGTCACAATGTGACGTGGGTTAAATGCAGAGGACACATTTCGCTGTTGTGTGCTGTGGTATGTCAACAATGATAATTAATCACCTTCACTTTATTCACTCAATAGATGAATATGCATGCATATGAATAACATGACTAAAGAACAAATTAAGTCTGTGCCAGGCTTTTACTAATAAAGGTTTTTTTTAACGGCACCCTCTGGAAATTTAGCTATGGACACTCCATAGATTGGTTTCTATTCTTTAAAGGTACCCGAGAAATTTTTAATTGCTTTTAGACAAAAGAATTTATGGTTTTCGCTCACTCCTGTATTTCACCTGATGAATATGTTATTTAAATATTAGATGGCAGATAATAAGAACATAAGAACTATACAAATGACAGGAGGCCATTTAGCCCATCGAGCTCGTTTCGGGAGAACTTACCTAATGGCTCAGAGCTGTTAAAATCTTATCTAGCTCTGATTTAAAGGAACCTAAGGATTCACCTTGCACTGCGTTTTTAGGAAGACTATTCCATACTCCCAACTACCCGCTGTGTAAAGAAGTGCTTCCTTAAATCCAGTTTGAAATGTTCTCCCGCTAATTTCCACCTATGGCCAC
>JAODKN010000039.1:3424606-3442986 GCA_026774425.1 Petrocephalus zakoni | reverse complement strand
AATCCCTTAGCTAGTACAACAGAATATGGGAGGATGAGAAGAGGGAAGAGCAATCCCTTAGCTAGTACA
This sequence comes from Petrocephalus zakoni, assembly GCA_026774425.1. Classification (NCBI taxonomy): domain Eukaryota; kingdom Metazoa; phylum Chordata; class Actinopteri; order Osteoglossiformes; family Mormyridae; genus Petrocephalus; species Petrocephalus zakoni. Next base: position 3,442,917 of record JAODKN010000039.1, on the reverse strand, counting down.
ACAGAATATGGGAGGATGAAAAGAGGGAAGAGCAATCCATTAGCTAGTACAAAAGAATATGAGGAATGCTGGATGGTGGTCTTGGACTTAAACTGGCTGTATGCTTCAAATAATGTCCGGACAGAATAATCAAACATGCCGAGGAGAACAACCTGTCACATATTTAACACTGTATTTGCTCTATGTTATGCCACAACCATAGAGGGCACGGAATATTTTTGATGTAGCAGACCCACATACAGAGCCCAAAAACCTGTTATGAAATTTACTCGACAGTTATACACTAATGAAACAAACACAATCTATGGCAAACATTACACAGTTATGATATTTGCTATTTAAAACATAAATAAACTAATACACATATTGACTTACATTATTTACAGATAAATGTACAGCTTGGTGCAAAGGAGGTCTGTTGCTCAGTGCCGCTCACCCTGAAATGACATGCTGACATACTAGTTTGCAGCTATGCTGGTGCCATGTTCTCACTATTTGGATTGCAAGCTTAAAGGCTGAAGGATCCCTGATTTAGCCCTGTACCTGCAGCACTAACAGTGGCCCCACTCTGCACCCTCACCCCTCACTGCTATTTAGCACCACAGCTAAATAGAGCAGCAATATCTGATGCAGATTGGAAGAATGGAGCCTCCCAGGGGTTAGTATGCCTGGAATGATGGGAAATCATACGCTCCATTTCCCCCATTTCATGTGATCCCTCTGAGGAGACCTAGAATACACCCTCTTCAAAAGTAGCAGTGAATAAACATGAATGAAAAGTGTATAAAATCATGAGGTCATAAAGAGGCAACCTTGTCACCTCTCAGCTGCATCCTGTTTCTGATGTCCGAGGGGGATCGTGAGGCTGCTTTATATTTTTGCTGTTGATATTTTTTATTGCATCCCGCTGGGCCGTCTGTGTGTGGGAACCCCCCCAGACTGCCCCTAGGCTCGGATCCAGCGCTGCCTTACTTCCTCCTCCAAATCCAAAGGCCCGTAGCCCCCATTTGTCTGTGTGATGATTGTGGTTTTACATATTTTAGCAAAGATAAGCTACATGCAGTAGCAGGGGGTAATGGGCCCCCCTGGCGCTCATCACGACAGGGGGCCCACTGCAAGATTTACCGATGAGACTCCCCACCCCCCCCAGTTGGCAAATTTTCCAGAAAAATTCAGTAAATAATAACATTCTACATTTCTCCATCGCTAAGTCCCACTCTGTTTGTTAATGGACAAAGTATGGTCATTTACCTGTGATGGCAAGAGCCACCAGGAACTCATGTGGGTTTCTGCTATCTCCATAGATGTCCTGTCAGACTCCCTGAGCTACCCTCTCCAGGAGCCCGAGCTGCAGAACACCCCCTACGCCCAGCAGCAATATGGCTCCGTCGGCCTGCCTTTTTGCCACCAGGGGGCAGCAGCATCGCAGCCCTGCTATTCGCCCTATACCTATGCCTCATCCTGTCTGGAGCCACCCCAGGACACCTCAATGGAGCAATTAGGAGGCGTGGTAGGGTCGCAGCAGATGAAGCGGCCCCGGCCAGGCCCTGGAGGACGGGCCAGGGGCCCCGGAGAGCTGTGCATGGTGTGTGGAGACAAGGCCTCTGGATACCACTACAACGCGCTGACCTGTGAAGGCTGCAAAGGTAGGGGTCTTCCAGTAACCGCCTTGGTATTATTCCTAAGGCCGCTTTTCCGTGTGCACTTCCGGCTGCCAAGGTGGGGGGGATCTTACAGTAACCACCATGGTATTATTCCTAAGGCCGCTTTTCCGTGTGCACTTCCGGGTGCCAAGGTGGGGGGGGGGGTCTTACAGTAACCGCCATGGTATTATTCCTAAGGCCGCTTTTCCGTGTGCACTTCCGGGCCATGCAGAGGGCGAGTGACATAAATTTGGTCATCGGGTCTGTACAGGACGGTGCGCATGTAGCCCAGTGCCGAAAATCATGTGCCTTGGTGCGTATTCACTACGCACGTGGAGGTAAATTAACGAGGTGCTTGTTGTAGGTGGCAGCAGTGACTGACTTTTACAGAGCAGAGGTCAACCACGACAGAAGAATTGCTGTGGAAGATGCAGAGAGAGGGCACTATACCGCAGTGCATGGTGGCATTTGGCAAGCTGGCGGTGCCAAGAATAGTGTCGCTTTTGAAAACACCCTATGCCATATATTAGCGGCTTTTGTCATAAGGGCTTTAAAATACCGCAGTGTACCATGCTAACTTAATACCTCCCAAGCTAAAAACAACTTATAAACTGTTCATAAAAAGTTCACTGCACTACTTGTATTTCTGTTTGTTGCAAAACATCTGCCCTCTCCTGGTCTGGTGGAATATCACTGCTGTATGCACTGACTGCAACCATCCATGTCCACAAATGTAGTATGAAGACAAGCTCCTGCACACAAAACCACCCTGGACTGAAAGCACAGACAGAAAAGTGATATATAAACTAGGCTTTATTATTTTGCTTGGTTGAAATAGGCAGGTAGCTTTTACCTCCTCCTGCAATTTCCATCAATGATCATGTTGCAGTTTTACTGTGATTTTTTTGCACCATGCCTCTGCACTCTGTCTGTTTTGTGTGTTTGTCTGTGTTTTATGAACATTGCTGCTGCATGCACAAGAACAGATTGTCTTATCTTATCTTATCTTATATTTCATCTCTACAATTATTGTTCCGAATCACTTTTTTTCCACTCTATTCTACATTTATTCACTTAAATCATTGCTGAACACGGGTGACATCCTCTTGATCACAACCGGAGGTTTTTACCCACCACAGCTTTAATCCATCACCTCCTCCCCTAATTCCTCCTCCCAGGATTCTTCAGACGCAGCATCACGAAGAAGGCCGTGTATCGCTGCAAGAGTGGCGGGGGCTGCGAGATGGACATGTACATGCGGCGGAAGTGTCAGGACTGCCGTCTGAGAAAGTGCCGTGCTGTGGGCATGCTGGCAGAGTGTGAGTCTCACTAACCCCCTCCCCTAGAAAAATCACATTAGGTTTAGCTGGATAGCTTAACATGTCAGTCCTCTCCCAAGCTGGTCGTCTGCGCTAAAATGCCCATTGTAGCCTAGCAATCCAAAATTATATGGGAAGAGGATATTTTCTTCTGCCCATCCTGTGCCTCCATTTTCCATACCAAAATCCTCCCCACAGATTCTGCCCTAAATCTCTGTGTTGCACACTGCAGGTCTGCTGACAGAGGTGCAGTGCCAATCCAAACGCCTTAGGAAGAGTGCCAAGCAATCAAACAAGTCAGAATGCAAGCAGGAGGAGGAAGTGGACAGTGTGGAGGGAAAGACTGTTTCTTCTACTTGTAGAGGTCTAGGGCAGGTAGGGGTTCTCTAAACATAGTGATTGTCATAGCCGCATAAAGGTGTCAGTGAACAACCCCTCTGTCTGCAGGTGTCTGCAGGCCTCTCAAGAGAGGAGCAGGCCATAGTGGAAGGGATTGTTGAGGCTCACCGTCGCTACAGGGCACAGGATCCTGCTCATACTTGGGTAGGATGCAGATGGTAGTTTCATGGATACTGCCAGAAGCAGCGCTGGTTATCTATATATGGCTTAGGAGACCTACTTCTGTTTCTCCCAAGGTACTGAAGTTGCCCAGGATTGATAACCTGGAAGCCAAGATGGAGGACCCTTCCTCCCCCAATTGTCAAAGGCTGTTAGAGTTCTCCTGTAGTCTTCCAGGTGAGCCATAAACCATAACACCACCTCTTTTGGTTCCTCCGAGACCAAAGTTGGCGTCAGAGCAAACCCTCTTTTGGCGCTAAAATATTACTAATTTACTAAATTTACTAAAGTTAGTGGTAGAACGGTGTTGACACAGTTAATTTTGCAACTGCCCTTATTCTTAATCTCAGGCTGGTAACTTTGGATATGTATAACACAGAGTTACGATTCAATGTTTGTGAGGATGTGTGTATTGCAATTCCTTTCAGATGCTATAAAGTAATAAATAAAATAAAAAATAGATATAAAGGCATGCATTACTGTCTATCAGATAACTTCAACAAGTCACCAAATGGATGCAAAATCAAAGATATTCATTCCTGCCTGGCACTAACCCTATATGCCTTCACAACACTAAGCCATATGAAGGTTCCCAATAAAACCTCTGCATTCCCACATCATAGAGACTCTAATTCCAGCATTTATTAAATTATATGTATTTTATAGTGCCCAGAATGTCCTGAAAACAAAAGCATAAAGCATATGTGGCTAACTCATGTACATAAAACGTAATAAGCCTAAAATCAAAGGAATAGAAAGACTCTGAAAATGGAGAGGGTTCTAAGGGATAAATGAATCCCGCAATATGATTCACTAAGGTTTGCGGTAGGCAAATTACTGTAAAATGTGCCATTATTATATGCCCCAAAAAGCATGTCTTATTTTATACTACCCTTGGTAAATTGGGTCGGTCATAATTTATATGAACTGACTGTGCCTGTCTTTCAATATTAGTGCATTTTTAGCAGATCACCGCAGACTTGGCCACTGCCACTGCTGCTTTTTTCTTGCACCCTTATGCTAATTTGCCCTGCTCAGTAATTCTGGCCCAATGTGTGTAGTTTGCATGTTTTCCACCCACAAAATTATTTGTTTGGTGAATAAAAGATCAGTTAAAGGTGTTGTGATGATCCATCCAGCTCTGACCATTCCGCGTTAAGTGATATGTTTTATCTCCGGACCCCACAAACCATCTGTCTCAGCTGTTGACTTGGACAGGATATATTTCTGCTATTCCTGCAGGGTTTGAACTCCTGGACTACACTGACCAAGTGGCCTTGCTCTGTAGCTCATCTGTGGAAGTCATGTTCCTACTCTCTGCCCAACTCCTTGCCCAGGGAGCCCTGGGAACCACTCCAGGTACTGACTGTATGACTGGGGCTGCAGATTACTGCTTACTCACAGCTGAAAGGCGATCTGTGTTATAAGCGAGGCTACTGCTTATGTCTGTCTTGTTTCTGTCTCAGAGACCCTCCCCTTACCTCTGTTTGCACTGCACCCCATGGATGTGGACACCTCACTGTTTTCCTGGCTAAAGGCCCCCCACTCCAAGCAGGGTGCCCCCTCAGGTGTGCTGCCCAGCTCAGATTTCGAATACAAAGAGAAGAATGTTATTTTTGGTGTTGCAAACAGACATTTCATATTATCGGTAACACCACTATAATAGTTTGTATAAGAATTAAGGATGCCGTGTATTGGGCCCGGCTTCATGGGAGGGCAGGGTGGGCCTGGCCCACCCAATCACAAGGTTGGCCTGCCTAGCCAAGAGGGGGAAGTGTATTTTTTATATGTAATTTCCCTAGCCCACCCTGTTACCGAGAGCTGGAGTTGAGCCTGCTTTGTATTGCATTATGAAGGTATCTATAATGGATTATAGATGAGAGTTCCATAAAGCATTCATAATGCATAATTAACATGGCTATTATCAATTTTTATAGCCATGTTTATAATGCTTTATAAATGCATTATAATGTATTACGAATGTGTTCATAGATTCTTATAGACATGGCATTCATGGAAAGTGTTACCATATAATCCTCTAAGTAAAGCTTCAGGTTTAGGGTTAATGTTATACTATTGGCCTGTCACAAATATCTCTTACTTGTGTAGATTTGTGTTATGTATATCTTACAAGGTGTACTGATTCCTACAAAGCTCATATTCATCCCTCTCTCTTCCAATAGTGTATTCAGTACAGAATCACAGGGCCTATTCCAAGCATCAGAGGGCACAACACAGGGGTCTATCATTTACTGTAATCTACCCACTGATTTGAGTCTGATAGCTAGATACCTACTACTTTCAAGTTTCACTTCACTTGCTAATACAGTAATCCTCTCATATCCGTGGGTGACACGTTCCAAGACGTACCGCAGGTGGCTGAAACCTCAAATAGTAGCGAATCATCGGTGGACCCTATATATAAAATGTGATTTTTGTGTACATACATATGGCGTAGTTTAATTGATATATTGTGCATAGTAAGATATTACCAACATTAAATTTAGTAATAATAAAATGCACTGTATATTATACAGTACTGTACAGTACTGTTCTCAAACTAAAGGGATTCTGACATTTTAGCCTAATTTTCAAGAGACGATAAAGCGATGAAAAAACATCATTCATCAGGAGCTAACAGAGCAACGTAAATCATGCTTTTTACACAGTTTCGTAACAGACACTGGGATAACGTGTCGACAAATGTGACAAGTGAGAATGCTAGAGGCAGGCTGGATGAGAGTTCTGCTGGGAAGTGTATAGGAACAAAGGCAGACTGAGTCATGTACTGGGTGCGAATGGACAGGCGGATCTCACCATGTTACAGCCTATACTCACCTGGCACTCGCTTAGAAACGGAATAACTGAAACTGCGGTTACTGAAACCATGGATACGGGGTATACATGTGACTTTATTACCTACATTTTCGTATTGCTGATGAGAGGTTCTGAAATTTGTCAGAAATATTAAACGATTACTACAAGTGGCTAAAATCCTGTCGTATTAGGTGCCATTGAAGAGCTGCTGAGACCAGCAATAAACTTCTTCCACAGCATGGTGGCGCTAGGGGTGTCAGAGGCCGAGTATGCTCTTCTTACGGCTACTGCACTGTTGTGTTCAGGTGAGCAGCTCCCTCTGCTGGTCACTGACAACCACTACAACAACAATTAACACATCTGCAAGGACATACTACATTATTTTCATGTGTGCAATGAATTCTCTCTCTTTCTGACACCTCACCGACTTTTTCATACCTCTTCCTTTCTATTCTTGCGGCCAGACCAAACGTCCCTCCAAGCACCCACACGAGTAGAAGTCCTGCAGGAACACATCCTGGAGCTGCTGTCTCGGGTGTGTGAGCTGCCACAGGGGCCCCATGGATCCCTGGACCCTCGGCGCTTTGCACGACTATTGGGGAGACTAACAGAGCTGCGGACACTGCGTCACAATCACCTCATTTTGTTGAGGCACCAGCCTTGGGCAGCCTATGTCCAGTGAGGCGAGGTTGGGGGGGGATTCAGGTGGGAATGACCATAGGAGAACTAGGTAAAGATAAGAAGATAAAGGGCCTTTATGTAATATACGTCTACCCTAATTTTTCTGTAATTTCCTTAATTAGACTGAATTCTTCAGTGACATTTTATACTGTGTGCACAATTATTACATAATAAGAACTCTACCAACTGTCAATAAAATCAACATAAATTGTAAAATGCATTTCACACAGATTATCTGGTATTGAGCATCTTGTATATGTATATATAATTGTGATTAGTCTGTGTTGTATTAAGCAACAATAAACTCCTTTCCCCAAAGGATTTGTGTAAGTAAAATGATGATTATGGCTTACAGTCAGCTGACAGACTCCAGGAATTAAATTATTATTATTAGGTATTATTAAGTTGATGTTAACTGTTGCTGCCCATACAGAGAGATTTCCTATGGAATATTTTTTTGAATATTTCCAAAGGTATATGCTCTGTTGTGATTATTGAGTCTTTCCACCTGTCTGAAATTTGATCCTATTAGCATGTTAAGTCAAAATGTATTTGACAGATCTGTTTTGAACTTTGGTTTTCCTCTTATTCTTTTCCTTTCTACTTATGCTTACCCTCATTTCTAATGCATTGAGTGTTCTCATAATATGTCCAATAATACCACTTTATTCTGGTGTTGTAACCTATCTAGAGAAGGCTGTAACATAAAAGTAGGGAAGACATCTCATTAACACTACCAAATATAAAACACTGCCACACCAGTATCACGTAATATAGTATGCAGTTTGGAATCTTTTCCATCATTATTAAAAGACTGGGAAAAAAATGGTTATATACTGGGGCACAATAACAAAAAGTACTGGAGAGATCTTTACCAACTTGTGAAGGTGGTGAAGCTCTGGGACTGATCAAATTTCAAGACCAATTGCTCCAAAGGTGAAACAATGCTGCTTTTTTGGTAGCAAACAGTGACTGCCTAAAACAACTAACCTTGTGATAACTCAAAAAGTATTTGATGGATCTTATTACACCTTCAAAAAAATTATTTGGATGAAAATCTACTCCTGTTTTCATTTTTAGGCAAAACACACCAAAATAGAAAAATATAGCGCCTATTTCATCTTAAGATACACTGCGCCAAAATTGAAGCAGTGTCACTTAGTGGTGTCACATGAAAATACAGCCCCAGATGTAGATCTGCTAAACCTGATTACATTCAGACAAGTCACACAAAGTTGGGATTTTAATAACCAGTTTTTGGTGAGGAGGGAAGAGTGTGTAGGGAGGGTAGAAACTGTAGAGGTTGGGGGTGTGGGAGAGTTAGGATAAGATGCATAGCGGGGTGGCAGGGTCATCCAGGGAATATATTGTTGTCGTTCCTCACCATCTAGTTATTATATGGTATCTCTTGTTCCTTGAACTTCCAACTCAAAAGGCAATGAAAGGGTCCAATTTCTGTTAAATTATTCTTAGCAAACTCCTACTTCTGTGTGATATGAGGTCAGGTCAGGAGCGTGTTGCTGCACTCACCACATGATGAAACATCTCAGGATCCTGGTTGCCAACCCCCAGGTAGACACACGGTCCAGTCTCACTCTCCAGGATTGGCCATCCATCTGCCGCAGTCAGGTGTTATGTGGGTGTCCCCTCCACCTGGTCAAGGAGGATCCTGCGAGCCGGGTCATTCTCAGGGAACCATGCCCTAGTGCTGTAATTGGCACTCTCACATGATGCAGGTAATGTGCCTCATTTGGTACTCCCTAAGCAATAATCGTTCAAATCAAAGTCAAACCAGCAGTACCCAAGAATTCTCTGAAGAGACACAATACCGAAGGAGTCCAGTCTATTTCTCTGGTCACTAGATAGCATCCATGTCTCACAGCCATATAGCAAAACAGGGAGCACCCGGGCTATAAAGATTTGGACCTTTGGCCTCTTGCAAAGATATCAGAAGCGCCACACATCCCATTCCAGCGACCTCATGACCCCCCATGCTCTCCTAAACTGTCTATTGACTTCATAGGAAGAGTCACCAGAGACATGAATGTCGCTGCCGAGGTAAGTGAACCTCTTAACATGGTCGATACTCTTCTCGCAAACAGATACACTGCTGATATCATTAAAGCCCTGGATCTTAGTTTTTAACCAGGACATTCGCAAGCCCAGACACTCAGACTGCTCACTCAGTCTCTCAAGACCCTCAATCAGAGCCTCCATTGACTCAGTAAAGATCACAGCATCATTGATGAAGTCAAGATCAGTAAATCTTTCTTCACCAACCAAAGCCCCACAGCTGCAGGACCCCACAACCCTGCCCAACACCCAATCCAAGCAAGCATTGAACAAAGTATGAGCAAGAACACACCCCTTACAAACCCCAGAATAACAAATAACACAGAAGTTCTCACTTGACTCCACACAGCATGATGTCCACCAACCTCGGGGGGATCCCGCAAAGTCTCAGGATGTCCCACAGTGCAACTCGATCAGCTAAGTTGAACACTTTACGAAAACCAACATAAGCTGCAAAGAAGCTCTGCAGATATTCGTGCTTGTGCTCAATAAGGATCCTCAGTACCAGGATGTGGTTCATGGTAGACTTCTTAGCCGTAAAACCAGACTGCTCTGGTCGCTGGTAGGCAAGCAAGTGATAATGGATCCTACTGAGGATGACCCTAGCAAGGACCTTTCCCGGCACAGAGAGCAGGCAATCACCCTTCCCTTTCCAGATAGGAACAACCACTTTCCAATCAGCTGGGATGATGCCCGTCTCCAAAATGGAACCAAAGAATGCTTGCAATGCCAGGAGGACAGCCTTACCAGCCTGGAGAAGTTCACCCCGGATACCACAGATCCCTGCAGCCTTCCCTACTGTCAGCTGGTTCACCACTCGTGTAATTTCAGTGAGATTGGGTGGTTCACAGCTAATTGGAGGATCAGCTTCAAGAATTGTGGATCCAGAGATGTCCAAAGTCTTAGCCGGAAGATCTGCTTTAAACAGCTATTCAAAGAAGCCAGCAGAGTGGGTCACAACTGCAGTATGATCTGTACGGACTGTTCTATCCCCCACCCCGACTGCAACTCTCTGAGGCACAGATTAGGATGTGCCTAATGCTTCTATTCCCCAGTAAGCAGGACTTGGGTCACTAGACTGCAGATGGTGTGTCACCTGCTCACAGATTCCTCTGACAAATGCCTCCCTGTCTGCCCTCAGAGCTTTCACAACCATCCTTCTCAACTTGAGTTGCCATCAAGCTGTGTGCTGTGACTCCTCTGGATAATATCCAGGGTGCCCTGCGAAATGAACACCTCCTTCTGGGAACACCTCAGCAACCCTCAGCAACCTTAAGGGTCTTATCATGGAAGATCTCCCACATCACATTCGAGTCAGCAGCTGCACCCAAGTCTGCTAGTTCTTCACCCAAACTGCTTGCAAACTTGATCTTGCAGTACAGACTAATTTTCCTAGTAGGTGGTAACCTACTGGACCTAAAGTGAATCTTCAGAGTAGCACCAACAAGTCTGTGGTCCAAATTCACAAACTGGCCACTTCTGTAGACTCTCAGGGTCTGCAGGGGCCGCCAGTGTTTGGCCATGAGGATGTGGTCGTTCTCCTTTGCCGCACCACCAGTATTGGAGTACCAAGTCCAACGATGCAGCTCAGGGCACTGGAACCAGGATCCAGTGACCCGCAGCCCTTGACCTTTTACAAAGTCAAGGAACATGGTGCCAGTTTCACCCCGGTCACCAAACCCATGGGGACTAGTACAATCATCCTAGCCAGCCCTGTCACTACCAGTGGTCACACTGAAGTCACCCATGACCAGAGGAGTGTCACCTCGTGGGCACCCATCAACCACCGAGCCACCATCACTCACTGTGGTCAGAGCATACACTGAGACAACCGACAAGACACCCAAAGAGTGCCTTGGCCTGAGTCTCATAATACGCTTGTTGAAAGGAGTGACATGGGACATCATCTGGAAAAGCCAATCAGCCACAGCACATCAGGGTGACCAGACCAGTAATGGGTATACCCACCTACAGAGATCTAGTCACTCCCTGCTCTGTGTACCTCAGAGAGTGCTGCCACTGAAATGCTTGCTGGATCCAGTCCAATCCAAGCCAATCCCACGACCAACCCTCAAATTTTTCCCTGCAATTTGGAGGACCACTTACAGGACCGGATGCAGTTTAACGTCTTACGCTCTTGATCTGAGGGAAATCATGCAATAGTTTACAAACATATGAGCTGTCCTTTCTTTGGTACTGGAGGATAAACCACACTTTTTCAAATTAAAAGTCATTGAGTTGTTTTAACCATTTATTAGCATCATTTAGTCAATAATTTGATTTCGTTATAGTTGCTTTTAATATTTCTATTGGAATGCCACCTATCTTTCAGCAGTGATATCAGGGTTAAACAGACTTCCTCTTCTATTGCTGAAGGTTGTTTGTGTATGTGTGTATGTGACCTCATTAAATCTATATTAAATGTTGATGTCTTTACTATAGAAGTCTTCTGTATTCCTTCCAGGTGATCTTTTTTCCCTGAGTTATTATTTGTTCGTCACTTGAGGTTGGAAGCTTTTAATATTATAGACCTTCCGAAAAACCACCTTTGTTTTTCTAGGCTTACTTCCTTCTTCAAAGACTGCAGATATTATAATGTTGATGTTGTCTTTCCTAATTGTTCCTAATAATGTTTGTCTTTCCTAATTGTTTATAGAATTCACGATTTTGCACTTTTAAGAGATCTGTATGAGATATTCCCTAATTGGGCTTCTCTTCCTGTTACAATTTTTGTCATTCTTCTTAATTTTGTTGGTTCTTTAATTTTTGACCAAGCAGATTTACCTTGAAAAATGCTTTGAGTTCTATGATTCTTCTGGTTCTCTGTCAAATAAGTCCAACATTTCAAATTAGTCACTGATGTTTTCCTTCAAGGCAATGGATATATATTTTCCAGATCATTTCTGGATGGACTTCTTGTTCCTTTCAGCTTCATTTGGAGCTTGCACAGTAGTTCATGATCTTTTCCATAAATTTCTCCAAACCACATCATTGGTTTGGATAAACCTCTTCCATGATTCAGTACGAGAATGTAATCTATTCCATTTCTGTGAAGTCCATCTGATAATGCACAAATGTAAAGATATCATTTTGCTTACTCTGAATGTATTGACAATAAAGACGTTTGGCATTCCAATCTCTAATAAGATATAGTCCATTGAGTATATCTTATTTGCAGGTTCTTTCAATGTCTAACAAAACGTTTTAATTTAAATACCCAGGCTAAACTAAAAAAAATAGTGACCATATCATACCAAACGAATTATTCCTTTTCTCTTACCTCACCAAATATGTGAGTGAAGGTTTTCTTTGACTGTATCTTTGGGCATATGCACCTTTAAACTCACAGACACCTAAAGAAAAGCAGATGACCTGCACTGGAGCTCTTAGGGTCTGAAAATGTCTGAAATACATTTGAATAATGTACTTTGAAGTGGTAGCTGGTTTTTCGAAATGCTTCCTAAATAAGGATTTATTGCTATTTCAGGTCAGCTGTTATTGGGCAATAAAAAGCAGAAATATGTGAGTGCAATATAGGAGAGAGTTTGATATTGATGGGACACAACTTCCCACCCCTCCCCCTCAGTCCCTGTGCCCCGATATTATGCTATTACGAAAACAGTACTGCATGCTTACTGTCTTTATAAGCCTTACCCTCTTGCCACTACAGGTCAAAGCCTATGAGGCACCGCCCCAGGCAAGCTGCAACCCACTCAGCAAACTACACCGCCCAATTTCGAAAGGGTGGCAGCTGTTAGCTAAGTCGGTGCACCTTCAGAAGATGGTACCCTAGCCCACACACCTCTGTCCCCTAATGTGTTGACTAATACTGCTCAGTACAAATTTATAAATGTGCCATACGATAATCAAAATATAGACGGCCAAGTTTTGCCTTATCTGTATGAATGTGCTTTTTAGATAAACCGTAACTAAATGTAGTTATCATTTGAACGCCGTAATTCAGAATCAACAGAAACCTGTTTAGGAAGATATCAGGCAGGAATATGAAACATTTCGGTTGGAATGATCGTCATAAGCGGAGTCTTTGTCCCATGACAACAGGAATATGTCTCTCAGACGGATAATGCTGGCTGCAGACAGCTGCCTGGGGAAGGAGACGGCAGGGACCGAAGCCGTGCATTTGCACTGCACGTGCGTGTTTCTGCAAGCCAGGGCTCCTCTCACCCCCAACTTTTTTTTTCAGGTACGACGAGTGGGCGGCAGGGTGACGTCACGATGTGTGCGGCGCTCGCAGCGATTGGCCCTTAAACATTTGGGAAAACTGAAAGTTAACGAGGGGCGGCTATGAGCCTCGGCACTCGCTGGCGCATTTCGCTGCCCGTCTCCTGCAGTTATACCGAGCACCGGGCCGAGTGACGGGGCTGGCGGCGGAAAGGTTGTGCATTCTGCAGTAGGAAGGCGCGGGGCGAGCGGACGCCATCGTACTTTATATCGCAGCCGGATCCTCGACGCGCTCCGGCAGATGGAGCCCCACAAGGAGACGCGGTTCCACCGCGAAGAGATCAACAGCACGATATGGGAAGTACCCGAGAAGTACTTATGCCTGAAGCAGATCGGGACGGGGGCGTACGGCTCCGTTTGGTAAGTGGCTAACGGGGGAGTTAGCCTTAGCATTTGCTACAATGGGTCGTGTCCCGGTGACTAACGAGCAGTGCTTTTTATGTTGGTTTGGTTTAGAATTATAAGCGCATTAGTGCAAATTTCTCAGTCGGTGGCAGCAAACTCAGCATCTGCGAGGCAACATGTTGTCTGCTTCATGGTTTCTGGAGCCCGCGAGTAAAAGATAATAATTATATTGTACTTTTTTTTAATTGACTAGAGTCTTTATCGTGTTACGGCTTCTGGGTTGCATGCGATACCATTGTGTCTTGGTGTCGGTGCTGGTTTCGCAATATATGCCCCCCGGCGCCGTCGACGCTAGTGGGCTAAGAGCCCACCGCCCCGACGCGCTGCCCTGCGTTTCCCCACCGCTGAGAGATTTAAATATATATAGAATAATTGGAACCACATCCAGTAGTTTACTAAGGAAATGTTTTAGGCCTCAGACTTATCGTGTCGTATGTGCATGCCCCAGATTACTGCATATATAATATTACTTACTGTATTTTATGGAGATTTATGGTAAAATTTAAGATCTTGATATGGAGCGAACCAAAAGCTAAACATTTTCAAGTTAAACAGTGTCATTATTGGAACGTTATGGAAAACACCGTGGTATAAATCACGGAATTTTTAGTCACAATTATTGATCTGCACCATTTCGCTGAGTGTGTCAGGCACATGCATTAGGGAGCGGGGAGCAGAAACGGAACATAGTGGTTCCTGGGTATCCAGCCATCAGTCTTCCTGGCCAGAATCGCAGAGGGGCCTATATAGCCTGTCCCAGGCACAGGGCGCAAGGCTGGGGTACAGCCTGGGGAGGATGTCGCTGGCATTTTAAGCTGTGTATAAAACAAGGAGGCATTTGCCGTTCCAGTATATGAAATAATTATATATTTAAATGTATCTTTCTCACAGTATGATCAATTGTGCTCAATGGTACTGAGATTTGGTCCTACAGAGTCTGTTTTATTTGTTATTGGTTTAGAAGAATACACTTCCATACTGAAATGTGTGTACTACATTATGTGGACCACTGACATTCAGGATTTATTGACTACCAAAACTGTTGTTTTTCAGAACTTTAATTTTCACTTTATCAGACTGTGCCTGGTTGTTATATACAAGGTTACAAGTAGTCAGCTGTACATAAATACTTCCTGTCAGGTTCACACTGTGGAAATACTCTGACATAAGCAGATTAGTAATAGCCAGTGTTACAAACTTTTTGTATAAGTTAAATTGTATAAGTCTTAATATTGAGTAACTAGGCCTATATTTCGCTAACAATGTATTTGGAACAAATAGGACAAAAGATTTGAATGAAATGTAACAGACACCCAGCCTACAGACTTCCTGGAGCTGTGATGTAGAACAGTTTTTTCTTTTTCGTCTTTCGCGCCCTTGTCCCAATGCGTAACATGCAAACATACTCACCATTTGGCAACGCAGTGCCATGGATGAGGAGTTGATCACTAAAAAGAATTTAACATCGTTGATATAGAACTTGTCTGGTTTCTCCAAAACCGGCATGATTCAAACAACAGTCATTTGCAAAATTTGTTGGATGGCAGCATAGCACGCCTTTTTCTCCACCTCAGAAGAAAGAACCTGAAAGTGTATGCTGATAGTCAGACAGCGATTGGGACCCGTGTGAGTGCATCAGCTGCTACAACCACACAGTAATTTGCAAAATAGTCTTAAATATGAACATGAAAAAGAATAGTGATACGATTGTGGATCATAATCCTGCCTGTAGTTAATTAGATTACATTCTATTTTTATTGTGATTGTGCAAGTACAACAAAATGTAGTTTAGCTTCTAACTGAAAAGTGCATATAGTAGAGTGACGTGCAATAGACAGTGGCAGCAAATGGTGCATTAAAATGCACTGGACAGAAAGGTGCAACAAGGTACAAATGAGAATGTATAAGGAAAGTACATGTAGAATTTAAGAGTAACATATACAAGGGAGAATATATAGATTATATAGATTTGAATACTGATCACTTTGTGTACATGTGTGAGATACATGATGTATTGAATAAGTGTAGATATGTATTGATGGATGTAAACAGGTGAAATATACATGAAGTACAGCCAAAAGTTATAGACTGTTATTGGCTTGTACTGGTTGAGAGTTCAGAATGGAGATGGTGTTGTGAAAGAAACTGTTCCTGAGCTTCCTGGTGCAGGATCTAAGGCTCTTGTAGCATCTCCCTGATGGAAGTAGGGTAAACAGCCCATGGTTGTGGTGTGAGCTATCTGATGATGGTGCAAGCCCAGTACAGACACTGTGTATGCTGCAGGTCAGTGATGGTCGCCAGCGGGATGCCGATGATGTGCTGGGCAGCTTTGGCCACCCGCTGCAGGGCCTTCCTGTCAGCTACAGAGCAAGTGCCTTATTTCACATTTATATAATATAATTACTTATATTGATATATCTGCCACTCCTCGCTTCAACTTGGAATGAATGCCCAAGGAAAGATGGTAATAAAACTCATAAAAGGTAAAAACACCAACAGTTTTCATCAATCCTTTTGTGATATCCCTAAGTATAATTCTGAGGTACTGTGATGGAGTTTTTTTCCTAATGTTCTTCAATGACTTTTGTAAAGTAGGCCTATGTGAATAATTTCTTGATGTTGTTTATGTCCTAATCACTCACTGTCTATAAAAGGTCTGCTACTTATTACATGAGGGATAATCCATGGCTAGGTGTGCAGTTATTAGGGCTGTCACGATCATGGAATTTTTGTTGATGATTAATTGCCATATAAATGATTGTACTTTAAACTTGGGTAGCTTATGTTCAAGTTATCTGGCTAAGCAAGCAATCTGGCTTCATGAATTGTGATGCAGGCCCCTAGTGTTAGTGATTCTACTGACTTAAAAAACAATCTGATTTCTTTGCTTGTGATTTTTACGTGCTCACTCCAGTTGTCTATTTACAGTTTTTTTTAAACAAGACTATTACTTAAATATCTAATTTCTGAAATTTAATTTTACATTTCCATCAGTTGAAATTGCTGCTATCCAGCTTCATTCTGTAAGAACATAATAAAGTTACAAACGAGAGGAGGGCATGCGGCCCATCAAGCTTGTTTGGGGAGAATCGAACTAATAGCTCTGATTTAAAGGAACCCAAGGTTTTAGCTTGTACTACATTAGCAGGAAGACTCTTCCATACTATCACTACATGCTTTATAAATAAGTTCTTTCACAAATCCAGTTGGATGGATACATGGATCATGTCCCCCCTTAGTCGTCTTTGCTCGAGGATGAACAGATTCAGCTCAGCTAACCTCTCCTCATAAGGCATTCCTCTGTCCCCAGGAATCATTCTGGTAGCCCTATGTAGGCAGCAATGTCCTTTTTATGGTAAGGTGACAAAAACTGCACACAATGTTCTAGGTGCGGTCTTGCCAAGGAATTGTATAATCTTAGCATCACCTCCCTTGACTTAAACGCCACACACCTGGAGTTTCTCACAATCAGCTTCCTTTATTTCTGTGGAACTCACAGAACCCTGCATGGATTACCTTGCATTTGTCTACATTAACCTTCATCTGCCAGGTGCCAGTCACTAATTAAATTTAGAGCCCACTGTAGTCTCTGTGCTGCTAGTTCAGTATCTGCTATACCACCGACCTTGGTGACTGCAGATTTGGCCTCATGTACTGTATATATTGGTGTTGGTATTGTTTATTAAATTAGGAGTAATAGTGGCCCTAGAATTGAACCCTGTGGTACCCCACTATGAACGCAGGCCCACTGAGACATTGTGCCTCTAATTACTACCCGTTGCTTCCCATCTTTTAACCAGTTTTCAGCCCAAGCTGCCACAGTTTCTAAAATCCCTGTTGCTTTGAGCTTACGTAGGAGCCTCTTGTGGGGGACGACATCAAAAGCCTTCTGGAAATTTAAGTAGATCACATCATAAGCCTTTTTATGATCAATTTCCCTAGTAGCTTCCACAAAGAACTCAGACATATTTGTTAAACAGGATCTACCGCTCCTAAATCCATGCTGGCTATCCCTCAGAATGTTATTTGACTCCAGGTAATCTACCATTTTCGCTTGGATTATGGCTTCCATTGCTTTTCCAGTTATGCAAGTTAAATTAATTGGCCTATAGTTTGATGGATTACTTCTATCCAATTTTTTTGAATATCTGTGTTACAGTATATTGGCGTGCTTCTAATCAGAAGTCATCACACCAGCTGTATAAGGATTTCTGAAATGGCAGAGTTAAAGGTTGACAAATTATACCCCTCATCTCTTTTAAAACTATAGGTAAAATGACACCACGGCTCTGCAATTTATTTATTTTGAGCTTCGCTAGGCTTTGTAACCCATCAGGTCCAGTTATACATGTATCAGTCAAAGACGAAGCTGATTAGGAATGAGTGTTGGTAAGTTACTCATGTTTTCTGCAGTGAAAACCTGCAAAAATAGTCATTAGTCTCTTTACCTATATGGATTTATTTTTCAATTGTAAGGCCCTCACTATTCTGCAGATTAGGGCTGCAACTAACGACTATTTTAATAGTCGACTAGTCACCGACTATTGAAACGATTAGTCGACTAATCGAATAA
>JAODKN010000039.1:3383363-3395869 GCA_026774425.1 Petrocephalus zakoni | reverse complement strand
CTCGGGGGCGCCGTTCTGCGGCATGCCCACCGGCAGGCGCACAGCACGGGGCTGGACCCTGACACTGGCATGCACCTCCCTGACTCGCCCCACCGACATGACTACTACCGCTGCTCCTGGGAGGATGGTAAGTCGTATCAAACGTGTGTCAGAGCACCACCTGTGTTCATCTTCTCAGCCTTTTTTTATTTCAAAAGTTCAAATGAAGGTAAACCTATAAATTGCAGTGGTCTATAGTTAATTTTGACGTTTGGTACTATATTCATCAATGCTGGGTAATACTTAATGCTTTGTGGTTATGTACCAATAAGTTTGAATAGTACAGTCTGAGAAAAGCTCTGAGTGTGAGCCTGAATAGAGCTCTGTGACTTCTCCACCATCAAGAACCGAGCCGTACCATAAAATAACTTTTCCATTGTATCCGAATCTGGATTACCTGAAGGAAAAAGGGCATATTCTGTATATTATTAATTAGTAGTACTATCGCACGTCACAATGTATTATTATTCATGCATTTCCAATAGCTCGGAAATATTCAACCACCTACTTGAAGTACTGTAAACCAGCTGAACGGAATGGATTCGTAACTCAGTTTTACGCAAGTGAATGCGAATTCTAGCAGTTTCTGATTCTGCCGTAAGGCTGCAGTTATCACAGACTTGGAAATTAGCACTTATTAAATCATGATGTACTCCATATGAACAGTAAACGAGCAACTCTTTGGTTTCACATCACTGTCACTCTCTAAAAGCAGCAACACCTTTACCGAGCCGACCCTTCTACAGTGATGAATCGAAGCAAGCTGGAACCGCGCTGTAAATAGTCTCTTCCTGGTACGGCTTGGGTACGGGTCAGTTCCTGTATGGCAATGGAAAAGGGCCATTAGGCTTGGCCAGGGTAGGGCTGGATATTTCGGCTTTTCAGAACGAACACGGTCTTGGCAGTGGAGTATCACAAGAAATCTAGTTTAATCCCTTGATTCAGTTATTGAAAGCTGGGATGTGTGCTATGGTTTTGGTGACCATCCTCGTTCTATATCATTCCATGTGACTGCGCTGAATTCCCCAGCAAAGTGCATAGTGTTCATGGAAACTGACAGATACTCGCAAGGCTAAGATAACAGCTTTGTTCAGTTTGTTAAATGTACCTCCGCCAGCAAGCTCCAGTGGTCCATTTTCTTCTTTTATCGCTTGTATAAAATTGCCTACACGAGGCAGTTAAACTGGCGAACCTTCCTGCCCCCCCACACACAGTGGACACGCTCTTGGTGCCCGAGAACCGCCTGCACATGTCCCCGGAGGACCAGCTGAAGGAGCTGCTGGACAAGCTGGACATGGTGATGTCCATGGGCCCCAGTGGGGCTCGCACACGGCGCATCCGCCTGCTGCGGCGGGAGATAAACAGCGTGCGCTACAAGCACGACCAGCAGCAGCGCCACCTACTGCTGCACAACGGTAGTGTCAGAGAGGAAGAGGAGGATGAGGTGGAAGAGGAGGATGATAAGGAGCAAGAGGAGGACGACGGAAATTGCATGGATGACAGCAGTAATATGCATGTGGCATCACCGTCTTCCAGCCCTGAAAAAGGTGAGCAGCATTGTTACACACAAACCTGGACAGCTGTTCCAGATGTTCTTTTAGATGTCGGTACCACTCTAAGTGCCAGTTAGACTGAGGAAAGGGCATACAGACAGTCCTCTGGGGACACTGGGAATCAAACTCTTAACTAGAAGTGCTGATTTGAGTAACATTTAATGGGAAGCTCAGGAGTTTGAGTGAGCTGATAATGGCCCTTGTGCCATATGTCTGATTTGTGATTTTCGTGACTGGCTGTAATGGGGTCAAGCCATGCTCATGCTCTTTAGGCACTGAAATAAAAGAATCCAACATGTCATTTGGCCCGTGGCTTCATTACTGAATTATGAGGTTTTAGAGAATCGGTTCGAATATAAGCAGACCATTTACTCAAATATGGGTGCGAAACCTGTTAAAAACCATCTAGTATTTTTCTCGTCTGTTTTTAATGAAATGGGATTCTGCAATTAACTTCTCTTTGTGCATCCAGATGAGATGAAACTGATACTTCCTCCAATGCTGGAGCCTACAGGTGCTGCTCTGCCCCCCCATCATGGGGAGGCCCCCCAGGATCCACCCACATTACAGCCAGTAGCTGCTGATTCCAGGCCCAATGGGCGTCCACACAAGCAGCACCTGAAATCTACTGATGGTGACGATGGAGCCAAGGCTGAGGAGGAGGGACATGTGGCCCGCCTGTGCAGTGACAGGGGGGCCGGCAGTGGGCGCTCGGTCCCTCCCCCTCCCGCTGTCGGCGTGGGTCGTCGCACCTCTGTTCTTTTCAAGAAAGCGAAGATTGGAGCCAAAACTCTGCGGTACAAAGACAGCCCCCTGCAGAATGGGGGGGACAGGGGGGTTCCCGGGACTACTCCAGACCCCACCCTGCTGACGCCTGCTGGTGCACCACCTAGGACCTCACCCCCGCCCTTGCCAGCCGTACTGAGGCAGCCTACCGCCGATTCTGACACTGATGGGGATAAGTCACCTCCCCCAGCCCGAGAGAGAGGTGAGGGAATCCCACTGCTGATAATGATACCAAACACCCATCCATCTTTTATTCATCCTCTAACCGCTTATGGCCGGCGTTACAGGGGGGCCTGGAACCTATCAAAGGCTGGGCTGCTCTCTTGGTGGGATGCCTGTCCATCTCGGTGTACATGTGAAAACTGACCTGTGCGATGGGCAACTCAGAAATACCAGTTAGCCCAACTGCATGTCTATGGGCTGTGGGAGGAGCCAGGAGTTACTGAAGGAAGCAGCTTTGCACTTATTGATACTATACTTTACTCTGTATTCTGCAGCTGAGCTTTATTTCCAAATCCTTACACACCGTGCTGATTTTTCATTCCTTCTCATGCAGTACATTTTTGTTGACGCTGTACACACAGTGGAAGTGAAGAAGTAAGAGCGTGTTAAAGTTCTATAGGTATCACATGACCGCTGTGTGTCCATTTGCCCAGGTCTGACCAATGGCTTTGCCAAGCACAGAGACAGTGGCTCAGAGTCGGACTGCAGCACCTCCCCTCTCCTCCACAATGAAATGTGAGAATTCCCACTTCCTGCACTCCCCAAGAGTGTTCTCCTGCATGTTTTATAGCTGATGTTAATTTATAATCTCAGAGGTCATAATGTATGAAATTGAGCTGTTTTTTCCTCTTCTCAAGAATCTGGCATAATTATTAAAGACAGTGTGAATGTCGTATATAAAAACACTAACCTAAGACGCATTTGAACCCATTTCATCACAGAGCTCCTCCTCCAAAGCGCAGTCGTGGAAAACCGGCACTTTCCAAAGTCCCATTTCTGGATGGTGTGAATGGCGATTCGGATTACATTGGGACAGGTCAGTGTAAAAGTATGCATCACATCATCATTTAGCATCCAATTAAGAAATACATCTACTTATGAATGGAGCTGTCCATTCATAATGTTATAAAATTTTATTACTTTATTAAAACAAAACAATTATGTAGTCAGACTGACTCTCCTAGAAATGTTGGTTCTGGTGCTCTATGTTACAAAATTTGTCTAAAATTTGCTTTCTAATAACTTTTTCTTACGGACTCTTATCCATATTTGTTTAATCCCTAGCAAGTGTCTCCAAATTAGGATCCCCAGGTGGCTCCTGTTTACTGGTTTAACTTGACTTTAGAGATCTGGTTGAGGGGGGCGATTTGAGAGGAAATGGCAGTGTCTCCTGCCTTGGGTTTTCAACCTTTCTTAAACCATGGCTTCTTCTTCTTCTTGGGAGAACCCTGCTATTCCCCCCTCCCCCCCCCCACGCCGGGCAGTATGCTGAGCTAATCGGTGCCATCTACATCTGCAGGCAGGGGCATCCTGATGCCCTTTGAGAATGGAATGGAACTGGAGCCTCTAGACCTTGTGTGGGCCAAATGTCGAGGTTACCCCTCGTACCCCGCTCTGGTGAGCTTTCGCTGTCATGCAGTTCATCTGCAGAACTACATACACATACTGTTTTCACATTCTTCATGAAAATGCGTACTTTTATTCATGAAATAAGTTGAATAGAAAAAAAAGTCAAGACAGTCAAATAGTCAGTCCTCAGTCTGCAGCAGTGACGGCCCTGCAGACCTTTAGCATTCTATCTGTCAGATTGTATAGGTAATCTGCAGAAATATCCCCCATGCACCCTGAAGCACCTCTGTGATCCTGTGATTTGTCTTTCCATTCAAATTTTTTCACATTTGTCTGTGTAATGTATACATCTCTTTCCACCATGACCTCAGTAATATACTTTATAGATTCTGTACATCCATCCCACTCTTTTGCTATGAACAAAAAATGACTGTGTGCAGCTTGATCTGTGGTGGGACAGTGAACAGAAATGTGACAAGGAAAACTTTTTGTAGAAGATATTATGTATTAGAGAGAAGTTTCACCAAACTGTGGGGAGGAACAAAAATGTAGACCAGTGATTGATTTCAGCTCTAGGGAAACGTGCACGAAAACACAACAGGGTCTTGGGCTGTGCTACAGTAGGGCACAGGCTCTGTGTTGGGATTGGGGGAAATCACACATGAGGTGACTGGATGGGCTCAGCACATGACTGTGTGTTTCCTTCCTGGCTATTGCTCTTCCCCCCTCAGATCATCGACCCAGACATGCCCCAGGAGGGTCTGCTACACAATGGCGTGCCAATCCCCGTACCTCCCCTGGATGTTCTAAAGCTGGGTGAACAGAGGCAGGAGGAAGCAGGAGAGAAACTCTTCCTTGTTCTCTTCTTTGACAACAAGAGGACCTGGTAAGAAACGCCTGGGAGAAGATCATTCTAAGTCAGTGTGCAATTTCTGGGTTTGCCAGCTTGACCATTAGGGCTGTGTAAGCATGATCAAAACTGGGTTAAATCCCAGAGGGTGTCCCAGTGTACCCAGCCCAAGTCAGTCCAGTGGAATGCTCACTTTCAATAAATGGGTGAGACTAAGTTGTATAAAGTATTGAGAGATGTCTGTGTAGGTCCTCAATTGTCCAGGTCATGATAATACAAACGGGCTTGAATCAAAGGCAGGTGGACTTCTTTTTTCAGTTTCATCTCTCATTCGAAAAGCTTCTTCAGTTCTAAAAGTCGGATTGGGAGTTCCTGGTATTTATGGGGAGTTTGGGGAGATCCAGGTATTTATCCTCTAGACGCAGGGGCAGGTAGTCTTATCCTGAAAGGGCCTTATGCAGGTTTTCACTACAACTCCATAAGCAGTTTAGTAATTGGAAGAATTATTGGCCGAAAAGTCCTCACACTTGGGTCTGAACAGCTGACCTAAAGGCTATTCTAAAAACCCGTATACACACTGGCCCTTTGCGGATAAGATTACCCACCCCTGCTCAAGAGGATAAATACCTGGAACTCCCCATCATACTTGTAGAACTGAAGAAGCCTTTAGCTGATCGCCCCCTGCTGGTGCATTCCCAGTAAAATGTCACATTACAGCATATTTAGAAATGTGAATGTATGGTCCTCAAAAATATATTCATAATATAATTTCATGCTATTAAGTTATGGATTTGGGTATGACGTTAACCGGCATCCGGCCCTGCAAGCAGGTCTTCCAATTTCAGGGAAATTTGGGGGTTGGTGGCAGGATTGGCACGTCTGCCAATGGAAAACATCACTGTTCAGCTCCATTTGAACAGTGTGGTGCTGAGGTATCACCCACTGCATGGCTGCACCTAGGTTCTCATCCCCGAGGTGGTTTGTCATGTGGTGGTGTGCAGCAGCACGCTGTAACGACGTATGTCCCTTACCTCTTTCGCTTTCTTTTTAGTGGATATATGTGAAAATAAATTTTGGGTAGCCATGCGCCTGGTAATCCTACACTACCTAGTGTGTATTGCATGCTGCACAGTGGTCGCTGCAGGAGAGTACTGTACTGTACTGTATGGCTTCCAAACCATCCCAGTTGCACTTGCATCTCCCAGTCTCATTCACACCCCTAAGAGTAGGAGTGGGGAAGTCTGTGGCTGTGGTAAAGTTAGCTTTATATTCGATATTCAGTTTTTCGATTGTAATATCTTTTAACAAAAGCAAGCCCAATGATTTTTATCTTTGATGTCCACAGGCATTGCTACACACCGATCACTTTTGCATTTCGAGCTCTTTTGCTATCATTTGTACTTGGTTATAAAATTCGTCTTGGAATCAGATCAGAATTTGACAGCCAAGACATCACCGTTTACACCTGTTTATGATGTGTCTCCAAGGTGTCCAGCTGCCCTCTTGCGTTCAGACTTTGTTACTGCCTCACGCACAGTAACGTCATTGTCCTTGTTGGGGACACATTAGGATGTGGTCAGATGTGTCCCAGACTACCTTGATGAGTGGTTCCAGTGATAAGATCACTCTCTCTCTCGTCGTTTACACTTTTATTGAGCTCTGTCTACTATACCCCCTTGGTTTTTCAGATTACTTTACAAATTGTAATTAATATAATGTTTGCATGGGGGTGGCAAGGTGGTGCAGTGGTTAGTACTGTTGCCTCACACCTCCAGGACCAGGGTTCAAGTGTGGAGTCAAGTGTGTGCATGATTTCCCTTTGTTGATCTGGGGTTTCATCTTGGTACTCTGGCTTTCCCCCCACAGTCCAAAAACATGCAGAGGCTAATTGGAATTTGAGACTAAGTTATCAAATTGCCTATTGGTGTGTGTGTGTGTGGCCCCTCATCCTGGGTTATTTTCTGCCTTATGCCTGTAGCTTCCGGGATAGGCTCCGGACCTCCCGTGAACCTGAACAGGATAAGCGGTTTCAGAAAATGGATGGATGCTTGCATATGCACTTAACGCTCAAAAGCTCTCATTAGGACTGAATGATTTATTGATTTCAAATCGAAATCGCAATTTTAAACAATACGATTAGCAAATCACAAAGGCTGCGATTTTAGGATGTGCATTATTCAGCACGTCTGACCCAGGGTTTAAAACTATCGTAAGAGTAGTTTTGCCAATTCATTCCGTCCTCCCTGTGTGACAGTCCCACCAATCAGAAGTGCCATGCTCCTTGCGTGTCAATCATACTCAACAGACTCGTGAACCCCAAGGAAAACGTTACATTCGCAGTGCAGAAAAATATCAGTTCCGCTGCTTAGCCGTAAGTGAATTGTCTGCCTATTTAATGGTCAGAGATTGTTCACAGAAAGGTCCTAATATTAGGGGTCCAAGCAGCGTCCGCAAGATCCTTAATGTTTTTATTACTGGAATTAGTTTCATTACTTTTTTTTAACTTAACACAGTCGCGGTTTTTGTCATAGTAGTTTCGATTCGTTGTGTCATTAACTTCACCTGCTGACGGAGCTGAACGGAGCACTGCCAAAGGCGTAGGAGCGCTTCACATTACAAAAATGTGAAAAATGGTGTGTGAGTGTGTGTTTTAGTCGTATTTCAGTTTAATGTTTTTATATAGCATTTAGTCAGTTTAAGCTGTATGTAAATGTGTTGAATAAATAAACTTTACTTTGACATAAGGTCAGAGTGAAGACACTGAGTAGCCCGTTAGGAGTGGCGAGTGCACATACATATGCTCAAACAGTCGCACATACACACGCACCTGCTCACACGATCGCACGTATACATGCGCACCCGCACACACGATCGGACATGCACGGTCGCACATACACGCACACCCGCACACACGATCGTACATGCACGGTCACACATACACGCACTCCCGCTCACACGATCGCACATACACGCGCACTCGCACACAAGATCGGACATGCACGGTCGCACATACATGATCACCCATGCACAAGATTGCACATACACACGCATACACACACGGACACGCTCCCATACGCACGCGCACACAGTTTGCCAAAACGAAACCTATTCCCCAACCCATTCTCTGTTTGCACTGTTCTTATTTCATCGGCGAAATGCCATGTTGAGTAGCCAAGGGTGCACACTTGCCTGCTCAGATAGTCCCATCTTTCGCCATGTGAGTTAGGTAGGATTAATTTTATTTAGACGGGGATGAAAGTAACTGCATCTGAGTGTGTGATAGTGCCATGCAAGATCGTTTTTGTGTATTACTGTGAATATAGAAAACAAGTGTTAATGCTGAAACAAGTTCTGTTACTTTTTTGCGTTGTTAATTTAGATCGTGCTTTATTCCTGAGTAAAAGTGTGGAAATTAATTTTTTTATCAGAATAATCGATTAATCGACAAAATAATTTGCAGATTAATCGATTAGCAAAATATTCGTTAGTTGCAGCCCTAGTTCACACATTACGATGGTCCCAAAATATGGTGTAACACCGGAAGCACTTTACTAAGGGGGAAAAAAAGCGACCGAGCGCTGTTTGCAAATGTGGCACTTAAAACATGCATGTAAAAATACGATCACTTTACCATGTTCGGGTTGCTAGAGAATTGTTCTATGATTTATTAGATGTTTTAAATAACTTTTGTTAGAATAAATACATTTTGGATTTAATTAATATATTTCCTTTATCTTTGGAGTAATATATAGCGCAGTTCAGATTTCAAAGTATGGTTGTGTTCAGTTACAGTTTTTACACCGTTACTCTTTGATGTTATTGTACTTTACAGTTCTTGATATTTTACCACAATAATCCTCTATCCCATTGCTTTGAAATACGTAGCTCTGCTGTGATCCATGCTTAAGTGATTGGCTGATTGTTGCACACAGAATGCTTTTATGTGCATCTCGCTCGGAAATTAATCTTGGTTTCTGTCATTATATAATTTCTTAGATTGTGTTTCTTTAAAGAAATTAATTGAATCACGCACTTCTGAATCAAAATTGGTTCAATCTGTGAGATCTGGCCTGATTCCCAACTTAACCTTAGTCGGGTGTGTCACACGCACTTTTTGATGTACAATCTGTCAGAACAGAACCCAGTCATAAATTGGGGATAATCTGAAGTTGAATATTGAGTTGCCCAGTTCCTGAAATGGCAAAACCTCTCCAACATATGGTCTGACCACCATTTCAGATGGTTAGTATAAGGTTTTTTTTTTTTAGTTTACTGTAAACATACCGTCTGGCTTTGCAGCCAGATATTTCCACTTTTTGACCCATCCATCTTGTTCTATTCTCTAAGTCATGTTTTAAACCTAGGTGACTTACCAAGCTTTGGCTATGCTTGTATGTTCTTATGGAGTCTAAAATCTTCACTCTTTACAACTTCCTGTGAAGGCCGAATTTGTTCCGTTTCTTTTTGATTGTTGAATCGTGTACATTGATTTTGATTATGGATTTTGATTCTAGATCCATGGTCAATACAAGGGCTGGAAATAGTAGCGTGCCCGCCTTATAGGAGATAAGAACCGTTTCCATTTTTTATTACGTTTCTTTCAAACAGTCATTAGGTACTTTAAGCTAATTTGATATGGTTTTGTCATTTTTTGTGCCATAATCTTTCAAATAAGTTGCAGCTTTACAATTTTGATTATACAAAAAAAATTCCATTATGATTTAAAATGTGGTGACTTTGTCCCATAAATATGTAAATGAGGGTCAGACATTCACATTATATGTGAAATGCCAAAACTTTTCAGGGGTTTACTTTGATTGACTTTGTGTGCTTGTATGTGTCTAATTTGCGAGCAGGAAAATGCAGAAACAGAAATGGGTGCTTTTGCTGGAGAATGAGAGCAAAGTTCCAAAGGTTCTCTATGCCATATGTCTTTATGTCCAAGTTGCTCATTGGAGCCTCTTCTCACCTGCCAGGCAGTGGCTCCCCCGAGACAAGCTGCTGCCCTTGGGCGTGGACGACACTGCAGACAAGCTGCGCATGATGGAGGGTCGGAAAACCAGCATCCGCAAATCCGTGCAGGTGGCCTACGACCGGGCCATGGTCCACCTGAGCCGCGTGCAGGGGGACCATCCCTTTGTCACCTCCAGCTACTTGTAGAGAGAATAGGGTGAGCGAAGG
This sequence comes from Petrocephalus zakoni, assembly GCA_026774425.1. NCBI lineage: Eukaryota > Metazoa > Chordata > Actinopteri > Osteoglossiformes > Mormyridae > Petrocephalus > Petrocephalus zakoni. The sequence goes on along the minus strand of JAODKN010000039.1, from coordinate 3,385,888 downwards.
GGTGGAAGCTTGTCGTTTCAATTTCCATGCTGCCCCCATTCAGGGGGCTGAAGTAGGCATTATGTCCTTATGGAGGGGCCTAGGATCCTGATGGCTTTTGGTTATTTCTAATTTGGCGACTGACAGCAGTTAAATTGTCACCCAAGTAGCTGATTCAGTCCAGTGCAAGCTGTGGTGAAACAAAGGCCAGCAAATTTAGTTGAGTTTGGAGTTTGAGTTACACTGTTCAAAGAGGAGGTGACTATCTCATCCATTTATACTGCACCCCTCATGTGGGAGCCATTCACCCTAATCCCACAATGGCCCGGAGATTAGATTAATACCCCGAGGCCGTGCACTGTCTGACTATCCCGTCCCCCTGAGCACACTCCCAGTAGTCTTTGGGAGATTGAAGGCAAACTGCGTTCATTACAATGTGGTTCGGAGGAACTTAATTTTATTTTATTTTTTTCCTTTTGTCAAAGACTACTGTAGTGAAAGGAATTACTTTGGTAAGGAAAAAAAACGCTTTTCATATTTGTATAAAAGTATGAATTGATCACTGCCATTTTCTTACAATAGCTTTTTACTTTTTAATATTTTACAAAACCACTTGTACATTGAAAAGACACACTCATGTATATATGTTTATATCATTCAGTACCTTTTAATTTAACATTTTGTTAAACGTGAACCAAGTCATCTACAAGAAGGAAGAAATATGAAGAGACTTTTGTATATACTTGTAAAATAGTCCCTTAAATATGGACTGGCTTCATTGTGTATTCAGCTTATATGTGATGACAGTGTTTTCTCACACATGTATAATAGAACATTTGGTTTGATAATTTATTTATGGAAAGTTCAAAACAAATGAAATTATATAATAGTTGACATTTGAAAGTAAATGTTATTTAATGTAAGCTATTGAAAGGATTTAAGAATGAGGATCCACAGTGGACTTTGTGGCTCTGTTGTTGTGAGATTTATAAAAATTCTGCTGTTGAGAGTTGACTTGTCATTTTTACTGGATGTAACTGCAGATATCTAGTCCACTGTCAAGCACAGAACCTTGTATTTATTGTAGAAAGAGTTTACTAGAATTATAGACCATGTTTATATACGATGGTGCTGATGAGAAATTTTAAGCTTGTACAAAATGCAGATTTTACCTACTTGCCTATAACTGGTCTGAATCAATATTTTCTCATGTGGGGAAATAAATGTTCTAATCAATATCACTTTGTGGTGTCTCCTTCTGAAAAGACTGTGCTACTGTAAGAATTTATGCAGCCCAGAATTCTCAATCTCTGCCTTGTCATTTACTGCACCAAAATTAGATCCCTGGGCATGACTTGAGATATGAATTTGGGTTTTCCTAGTGTTGCACTAAAACCTTAGACCTGAAATGCAACAAGGAAGGCTAGTACAGACACTTCACTTAACGACCTGCCTGTTTAATGATTGTGTGGACTTACAACCAGCTCTCCGACCAGTCAGTATTGTGATGACATTGCTGTGTCTTGGCATCAAGCATTCCATCGAGCATCACCCTTTTCTCAGTTTGTCTCGTTCCCTCAGTTGGTTAATATTCGCTACACTCATGTTCACAACGTCTAAGACGACATATTTCAGTTTCCTCTTCTGATTTCCGCTATTCTGTCTGAGTATACAGTAGTAAAAATGTTACAAATGATGCAAAGGTGATATTAAAACCAATATCCAATGATAGTTGACGCAAACCCTCTACCAGTACAGTTAACTTGAAACATCCGTAAGGGCCAGGTCCTTGCTTGTTGACCAATTTGCTTAACCTAGTCATAGGAACAGAATTTGGCCATTGAGTGAGGAGTGCCTGTATGTATCAAGAAAGCTAGTATGTACTTTTCCGGCTTGATAGAATTAAGTAATGTGATGCCTTGATTTCTGCAAATGGCCAGTTCTGTGTACTTGGTGTTACTAGATTGCAACGTAGGTGAATTTACCTCCTAGAAACCTCTGAAAATAGCAAAAAGAGAAATCCTCACAGAATGCCATTTCAGTTAAAGGAAGTTTCATGAAAATGTATTTATGTAATTTATTTATTAATTATTAATATTAAAATCCCAGTCGTGTGCTGGGGATAGTCTGTAGTTGAGTATTGAGTTGCCCAGGTCCTGAAACCGGAAAGCCTCTCCAATAGGTGGTTTGACCACCACTTCAGATGGTTAGTATAAGGTTTTTGTTTGTTTACTGTAAACATGCTGTCTGGCTATGCAGTCAGATATTTTCATTTTAGACCCATCCATCTGTTCTATTCTCCAAGTCACGTTTTGAACGAAGGTGAATTAGCAGGTTTTGGATATGCTTTTATGCTCTTTTGGAGTGTAAAAGCTTCTCTCTCCACAACTTCCTGTGAAGGCCAAATTTTTTGATTGTTGAATTATGTACATCAATATTGATTGTGGAAAAATTGTGATTGCGAGGGAGAACCAGTTATGGATCAGTAATTTATGACTGCAAGGCCTGCTGAATTTTAAATTGTTTACTAAAGCAAAAACCTAAAA
>JAODKN010000039.1:3303758-3326627 GCA_026774425.1 Petrocephalus zakoni | reverse complement strand
CCTGTACCAGACAGCGTGACGGTGTCAGTGCTGGGCCCTGAGCAATGCCCCTAACCCCACCTGTACCAGACAGCGTGACGGTGTCAGTGCTGGGCCCTGAGCAATGCCCCTAACTCCACCTGTACCAGAAAGTGTGGAGGTGTCAGTGCTGGGCCCTGAGCAATGCCCCTAACCCCACTTGCTCCAGGAGGGCTTCAGTAGCCTATTTAACTGATATAGCGATCAATGACAACAGAAACAGCTGCGCCAGATTGACCATATGGGGATTTGGACACCATGTCCTCGGGGGGGGGCACCAAGAAGAGCAACTCCCATATGCCCACCCCACCCCCCATCCCATTCACAAATTCACAAGTTAAAGCAACTGAATATCAAATATATTTAATATGTTTGCATGTTGTTCATTTAATATGGCAGTCACTGAAAAGCCAATGTAGCATTTTCCCTATGTTATATACATTTCTGAATTTGTAGTACCGTTATGAAATGGCAAGCAAATCTGGCTTTAAAAAACACGAAACACGAACATACGCTAAAGAATTTGGGTTTTACATATAATACAGCTGAAATCCAAGAGGTACATAAAGCTAAATTAATAAAACAAAGACTGAATGTATATATGAGATGGTGTAGGGCAGGTGTAATCTTGCTGTGGCCCACAGAAAAATCTTGCTGCCCACAAAAGATTTCAAATGGCCCATATGTGGCCTGTGGGCTGGTACTTGAATAGATCTTCTGTAGGAAATGTACACACTGTCGGCACAACTACATAAAAATATATGTGTATACTATAACTAAATATAGTCATGCTTTGTTATATACAGTATGTGTAATTCATTGGCAGACAATGTATTAATTCAATTGGCAAAACTGCGCGGAAGGTGTAATGTTACATCTTTCGCAAATCATTAAGGCTGATTAAGCTCACTGGACTCCTCTGGTCTGAGCCAAAGAGCACTCTTTCAGGCTGTTCAAGCAGGTAGCATATTATAAATTGTGGATAAATTTTCAGGGAGAATAACATGGTAGATTCATGTCCCAAACACCTCCGAAAAGCAAATTCCTCACAATATAGGAAGTAACCCATTTTCTGTCGACAAATGCATTAATATGGAAGACAAAATGACAGAATTGGGAAATTAGCGTAGATAGCTTGCAAAACACATTAAACGCCACAAGGGGGAGGCAAGACGCACACAACAATTTACATGCTTTTAAAAAACATAATGAATAACTGAATAACATTATTTGTTAATTTGGCACATTAAGCCACTTCTTTTGGATAAAAAGCCTAAGGTGAATTTGGCAATTTGGTCTTTGGATGACAGCTTCACGCATTTGGCACCAATGACCAGCGTGTGCATGTTCTCTCTGGGTTACAGCTATTTATTGCGTGTACTCCGGTCTCCTGCCGCGGTTAATCTGACTGTAATTGACCGTTCGGTACGATTGTAAGTGTACCCCAGCCCGTGTTGCCTGTATTCCTGGCACTACCGGAATTGCGAGGCGTATTTTCAAGCAGAACTGTCCGTGTGGACAGTATCACTATATTTGGGCAGGTCGCATTTGGTATGTGCACAACCATCTGCACGCATGCTTACTTGCACATGAATCCCGAGCCACTCGACTGGCAGCGATCGGCCCTGCAAAATACAGTAAGATAGAGTAGGGCTCAGCCAACCATTCGCATGTAGTGTTTCCTATTTATAATTTCAACGTAAAGCACAGTCGCACACACAGAAATAACTAAGTAAAGTATCAGTGGATGCATTAAAGGTTAACTATTTAAGGACGGGTAATTCGCCGTTCGCGAAGCTGGCGGGGGCGCGCGGCGCCGCGCCGCGGGGACGCGCCCGGCCGGTGACGTCACGGCTGGCGTTTCCGTGTTATTGTCTCCCGGCCTGGAACGCAGCGGCGCCCCAAGGTATTTGTAGACCCTTTAACCTTTGATCAAACGCGCACGTCCGTGTCTAGAATAAAAGCCAGAAGCCGATTTTACCCGCCGCAATTACAAGACGTGCCATCGGACCGGAGTGACTGTTTCCCCGTCGGACTGTGTAGCTAGATAGCTAAGCTACGCTAAGTGTAAACAGTCCGAGATGGTGAGAGAGACGCGAGCGTTTTAATGTGACGTTATAAGGCGATTAATCAATAAGCTCGTATAGGTAAATAACTAGGCGGCCAATGTGGTGGCTCTTTATTATTCTATATTTATAAGATGGGGTTCTGCAGACCCCAGCCTGAAGCTTTCATGAAATGAAACTTGCCCGATCAGAATGCGAACTTCATTCATGAACATTTGCGATGTCCGTCGTAATAATCTCGGTCCGGTCCAGTGTAGCAGTAATGACACACAAAAGCAGCACAAGCAGGGTTTCATGAACCCTGCCTTGGCCGAATTTATCACGGAGGACTGTTTAGGGTAGCATTGCATTGGCCCCTACAGATATATCATGTCTATCAGAGACGACGTGCCAATAATTGTATGTCAAACGTTATTTCGAGCTGTGTGGCATCGGTCTAATTTCGAGTTTTATCTCAAAATTCGGCACTGCAAATGCGGCTTCATACTGCAGGTTGCTGATGTGTGTATAGTATAAGCATGTTGCATATTGTTGTATTTCAATGCTGCTGTTGATTATGAAGAGACTGCCAAATGCAGGAGAGTCTTTATTTTTGTTTCAGAATAGGAATCTTTCTCCTCCACCACTGTGGGTGCTTTCGGTACCGTGAGCTGTCACCCAGGCACGGGTGCGATGTTCTCAGATCCACATGAGTTCTACTATGTGGTATATTATGCAGAGCATCCAGAGCAAGTACTCTCTGTCGGAACGACTCATCCGCACCATCGCCGCCATCCGCTCCTTTCCGCATGACAACATTGAGGATCTCATACGCAGGGTAGGTTTATTAACTCCAGCAGTGTTGTGTCCAGACAGTTGTCTGATCTCCGATTTAATAATCGGACTTTTATAGACTTTTATACCAGATATGAATAGAGAGCCATTAACTCTGGAAGGGTTTTGGGCATGCCTTTTGTAATAATTTTAGATAATGATTTCACATGTACTTTTTTGACCAAATCATTGTCAGTGGAATAACCCAGGTGCCACGCTGCACCTTGTGCTGCAGGGAGCAGATGTGAACCGGATGCACGGCACTCTGAAGCCCCTGCACTGCGCCTGCATGGTGGCCGATGTGGACTGCGTGGAGCTGCTGCTGGAGAAAGGAGCAGAGGTACCGCTTAGTGGGAGCACCGCTCACAGGTTGACTATACGCAGGGTATCTTTGCGAGCAGTGTGGCCGGCCAGTGTTGCTCGGGCACCTTCCCATTGATATTGGGCAACAAATCTGTGTTTGAAAAACTTTGATCGGCAGTGGACGACTTTTCACTGTCACCCAGATCTGGATGAGTTGCCTTTTGTCTCACCTGGTTGGCAGGTGCCCCAAAACTTTGCCCTGTGTATTGTCACGCTAAGGGTGATGAAAGATCACAGACCTTGCTGTATCTTACGGACAGCATGGTTCCGTTTATTTTTATCATATTAAATAACAACACAATAACAGCTCTTGACCCATGTAAGGTGGAATTATTTCCAATATGTTTTTAATGAATATATATGTATTTATGTTTAAATGATTTAGTCAAATTAAGTATTGTTAGAAATGTAATTTTGTTTTGACATATAACCAGAGGTGTCAATTTCAGGTCCAGAAAGTAAAAATCCAGACCAGGATTTTGTTTCAACCAATCAGTTGAGCATAAAGAGTCACAGTCACACAGTGCTCAATTAGTTGGTTGAAACAAAATCCTGGTCTGGATTTTTACTTTCTGGACCTGAAATTGCATATAACCATAGTGACCATAAATATACATATTTTAACGTTTTGCCCCCAGGTGAATGCATTGGATGGCTACAACCGCACCGCACTGCACTACGCTGCGGAGAAGGATGAGGGTTGTGTCGAGCTGCTACTGGAGTACGGTGCCCAACCGGATGCTCTGGATGGCAACAGGGACACACCACTGCACTGGGCCGCATTCAAGGACAACCCTGAATGTGTGAGGGCCTTGCTGGAAAGCGGTGCCTGCCCCAATGCTCGGGACTACAACGACGACACGCCCCTAAGCTGGGCCGCCATGAAGGGCAACCTGGAAAGTGTCCGTGTCCTGCTGGAGTATGGTGCTCAGGTCCACGTGGCCAACCTCAAGGGCCAGACTCCCACCTCCCGCCTGGTAGCCCTCCTGGCTCGAGGTCTGGGTGCCGACCAGGAAGAGGAGTGCCTGGACTTGCTGTGCCGGGCGGCTGGGCGACTGAATATCCGTGGTGCTGATGGCTCTGTGCCCAGGGAGCTAAGCAGGGATCCCCAGCTGTTGGCTCGTCTCACTGCTATGGCGTCGCAGCCGGCGTCACTCCGCGCCCTGGCCCGCTGTGCAGTCCGGCGCAGCCTAGGGGCGCAGTTCCTGCCCACTGCTGTGAAAGCACTGCCGCTGCCTGAATCCGTCAAGGAGTACGTCTTGTTGAGGGACTGATTGGCCAGTGGGTCAAACTGCGGGGAGAGTAGGTCAAAATAAGAGTGGCTTGGATGTGAGTGGGGGACAGTGGGGTAGGAGCATGTAAATATGTGAATAAAATGTATTTGTGGTTGTGCACAAGTGTAAGTGACTGTATACCTATAACAGCAGTCTTAACATTTATATGTAAGATTGAGATTCTGCAGATGTGGACACGTCCCCCTCACCCACAATCACCACCCCCTCACATCCATTATTGGTGTTTGTTGGATTATGGATAGTGCTTTGGGAAGACATTTGACTTTTTCCTGTCAGTTGCCCGTTATCTCAGTGAGTACTGAAAGTTAAGGTCATACTTGAGTCCAGGTACCTGAGTTGCACTGGTGGGAACCCAGAATGGCTAGGCTGCATCACAGCTTGGTTTGGCTTCGCCACTTTAATAAAATTGCTTTGGGCTGTTTGTTTACTATGCATTGGTATATGGAGACATGCTTATAAAGCCTATGAAATTAGTAAATTATAACCAAAAATCAATTACTTGAACATAATTGTAGATTATGTTCTGAAAAAAATTGGTAATTAGATGAGTTTGCAGTTTGCCCTTTAGGTATAAAAGTAAATGATTTTCCCTTTATTTCATAGCTCACATCTGGGTAACCCAGATTATAAAAACACATTTTGAGAATGATAAATCAGTCTTTTCAATGTTTTGGATGTCAAACTGCGTATAAAAAATGGAAAGCATAGCAATGGCATTTTGAAATGCAGTTACGTCGGCCGGGTGCATCTTGCTCAGAATATTATAATGTGAAATATTTTTGAGCTCATTTGGGACCGTGAGATACTGGGCACTTTGTTCTTATTACTAATCATTGTAATGTGTATTTTATGTTTATACAGTTGCCTTCGTGTTGTATGTGTATATTCTGTCACTACACGTTTCATTTTGAAGCCATTTTTTCAATTTTTGTCACCCAGTGAAATTAATAAAGATCTGATCTGTTGAAACCAAGGGTGTTACTCTTATTGTTTATGCTTTCTAACGTGACTAACAATTAGCGATAAGTGATATATCGGCAAAAAACACCTTATGAAGTCATTTAAACATGGATGTCTCACGCCTCTCTCATTCTTCTATGCTTGTTTTTTGAAGAAAAGTATTACAGTAACAATACAACCCAGAGTAAAACCAGTGCAAAACCCCCTTTATCTCAGTCTGTGCCTTCATTAGGTCAAAATTGTCTCTGAAGTGCTTCTTGGATTCTTCTTTTTCCTCATGTGAACCTTTATTTGAAATTCTACACAGTATTTGCATATATGAATATTAAAACTACAAGTGTTGACCTGAATTAGAAATAAGTTAAGTGTTTAATACCACTCAAACCATGTGTTGCCGCAGGGGCCTCAGGACCTGGGGGACCCTAACCCCTAATATGTAATTTTGGATTTATCTACTCTCCCCAAAGAAATAGATTAATAGTATTAAAATGATTGCCCCCCCCAATATCAAATTCTCTTCTATGTCGTTGTAGCCCCCCTCCGCACAGACACACCCCATAACCCATGTAAAATAGTAAGATGGGGCTGTAACCATGTTATGTACCTTTGGGCATTACATTTGTTTAAGTATTCCTTTACTTAGTTCACAACTGGGCTAGGTAGTGCCGTTCATGATCGATACTCCCAGGGCTATTACAAATCGTAAAATTATAATTGCAGTAGGAAAATTACCAATAACGTACACTGGATTCATTGGGTTTTTCACATGTTGAGCTATTTTCAAAGGAGCCGGGCTTGGTGGCCTTCCCTGTTCAGTGGATGTCCATATCTAGCAGATTCTCCGCTATATCCACAGTTCCTCTGCACTGTAGCCTTCCGCTACGGTAACCTTATACTGAATGCCATACATTTTATTTTGCTTCCTCTTCGTATTTGGCACGGAGCGTACGTATCTTTCCTGGGGGTGACGTTTTGAAGAAAAAGATAAAGTAGTACAGCAGAATAAGAAATGCGCTAAATGCATTCGGTGACTTCTAATGGTTAGTTGTACTTTCTCAAACTGGTTGAATGTAAACCGGAACAACTTATGTAATGTTTTGCGCAATAAATTACAATTTTAGTTGTGTCGAAATAATAATAGTAATAATAATAACAATAATAATAAATTTATTTTATTTAAATGCATTTAATGTCTAATGTGTAATGCTGGTTTCCCTGTGACAGAATGTTGAGGACATGTATTTAGACAAATAGTTGAGTCTAATTCATGTATTACATCACTGTGAGTTGTCAAAGCTCTTTGTGTCTCCTAACTTGGCTGTAGGAAAAGTCTGTCAGCAGTGAAACATGTGTACCTCCTTCAGACTTCTCGTTAACCTTGCTGCCATGGTGAATTATAAATCAAGGCAAATTTTAGAGCAGCCACATTGCCTTAGGCCAGGGGTGGGCAATCTTATCCGCAAAGGGCCGCTGCGTATGCAGGTTTGTGCTGCAACTCCCTAATAAGATCACTAATTAGAGGACTGATTGGCTGAAGAATTCTCACACCTCAGTTTTAGCAGCTGACCTTTGGGTTATCCCGAAAACCTGCATAAACACCGGCCCTTTGCGGGTAAGACTGCCCACCCCTGCCTTAGGCCCTTCTGTAAATAAGAATATGTTAATTTTAAATCAGTCCATTCAGTAGTTCTATCACCAGATATATATATATCACCTTCCCGTTCACTCATCAGACACAAACCAGAGGATACACAACAGAGATATTTTTAGGGATTATTTTCAGTATTTTGATCCTGCCCGCCAAAGTGTTTTAAATCCTTCTAAATTGCTTTAGTTTGGAAGACTTTAATGTACTCATACAGACATCAGTGAAATAGTACTAATAAAGCCCCATCAATATATGATAATTAGACAAAACCTGGAATGTTCTAATTTGTGTATGCTGCTCAGAAAATCTTTCCGTATTTAATCTTATCACAATAAAAGCAAATCAGCCACAAGAATATGGCATTAAATAAGTGTATAGCAGCCAAGAATGCATTAGAATATTTGGTAACGCTTTATATTAATTGGACCTTCATAATGCCTTTATAATGCATTCATAGAACATTCAGTGCCCCTTCATAATGCATTCACGGAACATTCATAAGCAGCATGTAAGTATACTTTAACATCCTAGCATATCTTAACAGCTTTAATATAATTAACAAACATTAAATGATTATGATGTTTGTTAGTATTACAGCTGTCATATCTTGTTCATTGAAATTATTGTGAATGCAATGCTTTAAGACGTTAAGTTATATGTACATGCTTCTTATGAATGTTCTATGAATGCATTTGTAGGTGCATTTGATGTAAAGCAAATATTGTGATTCATTTCCTGCTACTAATCACTGGTTATTTAATGCCAGGTGATTGTAGTTTTTATCTGATTTTGTATTACTAGCCTAATTCCAGTAGAGGTCTCCAGCTTAAAAGGGACCTCCACTCCAGCGCTGCATCCAGGGATAGCGACGCAGCTGCCGAGTTCATTGGAGCAGGGGCTGCCACTGTGGGTGTGGCTAGTTCTGAGGCTGGTATTGGGACCGTGTTTGGGAGCCTCATAATTGGATACACCAGGTACAAGCCCATTTCATTCTTTTCCCATGTGTCATAAATAGCTGTACTGTACGGAGATGTACAGTAAAAAAGTCACTAAGACATAAAACATGTGCCAGATGGGTGGCATCGCAATGTGTAGTTTATTTGCATATTTAATAAAAAGTTCATATAGCTTGCTTCTTAGCACTGAAGTACATGTGACTGACCTGCTTTGAGCCATCTCTGAAACGGCAGCTATTCTCCTACGCGATCCTGGGCTTTGCCTTGTCCGAGGCCATGGGGCTCATTCTCTCTGCTATGTCAGACACCCTCACTCCAACATGTCTGGAAGCTACAACGGCATGTGATCTGAAACATGGCGCTTTTGCATCGCTATGTAAACAGATCATTTCTTAATTATGTGTAATTTACAAATGGTTCTTTTCTGCCTAGTCTGTCAACCTTCAAATCATGCGGCCACAACAGGGAAGAAGAGCTGGAGCCTATAACAGAGAACACAAAACATCCTGGATGGGATTCCATCACAAAGCGCATGCAGACACACACCAAGGTCATTTCAGGGAAACCAGTTAGAATGCACATCATTGGACTAGTGGAAATCTTTGCGATATGGGAAGAATATAAAAAACCCACAATGATTGAGCAGGAAAGGTTAAAGATGTTCATATAGACTTCTGTGAGCTGATCCGCTGATATGACGAGGCCCGTTATGCCATCGCGTCTGGCTGCTAGGGCTGATGGTTCGGAAGGAAGTAAATGACTTCTTGGATGGGGGCATCCTCATTTGAAATGAGGGGCTGCAACACATGATCGCTGTTGTCAAACCAAGCATAGACCCAAGCGTAGAAAATATTCGGTTCCTCAACTTAAGTTGCACAGCTATTCGCCTAATTCTTTACCACACATGTCAAGGACCAGTTGAGTAGTGAGTTTCAGTCTATTGTTTATGTTTTATCTTAGCAGCCTTGATGCCCTCATTTAGGTCAGACCAGGCCATCCTGTATGGTGCTACATCTCCTACTCCATAAGCTGCATCCCAAGCTTTAAGAAGGTTACATACTTCTTGTATCTTCTATGTCTTCTGGCTTGGAAAAACATAAATCAGCTTCTTGCTGGTGACAGTGTTATAGCTGTGTCCTGTATTCCTTCAGCACAGTCTCTGAGTCCTCTTGTGTGCTCTGTACTGCAAATATACAGTAGTACCCTGGTATTCGTCATTACAGGATACAACAAACCTGACTTTACGTCACTTCTCTGTAGTAATTTAAATGATGTTAAGTAAATAATGAACAGAATTTACTTTAGATTAACATGGTTCATTCTCGTTGATATACACGATAGCAGACAACTGGAGGGGCTTGACGAAACACGTAAATTACAGAATTTGTTTTGATGAAGCACAGTACAAAATATTTTATGTAGTCACTTTTATTACAGTAGTTTCTATTTTGTTTTTCTGAATTCTAGCTGAACAATGACTTTTAAGATTGCTAAGTAAACACTGACTTTTATAACGAATTAAAGGCATATTCACGTCAATGGAAAGGACTACCTCTATTTATTAGTCCTTCTCAGGCATTTTTAATGCATTATTTTCAGGTTACGTCAGAAATCGGCTTACAAATTACAATTAATGATGTAAGGCGGGGTATGACTGTATTCCAATCAGTTAGCTGAAAACGATGGTGAGACAGCACCCTCAGGCCAAAGTGAAAAGGTCTTGGTTATGGGTCCAGCAGTCCTGATTCTTCTTTTATAGAGAGTGCATAGTAAGAATGAAAGGTGATCAGACAGGCACAAATACGGATCCAGATGTGCTTTGTCAGCTTTGCTAACATTACTATAAACTTGGTCCAATGTTCTATTTTCTATACGTGTGCACACTATATTATCGTACAATTCTGGGAGAAGAGCCCTAAGATCGGCTTGATTAAAATCACCCACCACAAAAACATTGTCAGCTTTTCCACTATTGAGGACTCTGACCATTATAGCAACTTCAGCTGCAATGATAGACTAAAGAATGATATAATTCTGCCTCCAGGAAAGAGGGCACACACAGTATTAAAGAGACGCTCAAAGTGTTCTTTCTTTCAACACTTGACAATATACTTACAGTTGGTCAGCAATTACTCACCGTGGCTAAGCACAACCCAAGCAACAGTTTTCCAAAACATCTTTGATGCCACCCAACAGTCCCTCTCCAAAGGTTCTCCAACCTCCTCCCACACACGGACTTTGGCTGCACAAAAATTGCCCCAAAGGCCCTCTTTAGTTTGTGAGCTTGGCTACAGCTTTCTTCATAAATAAAGAGAAGCCTTATGTGCAAGTTTAACTTTCTCTATTTTTTAATCATTTCCAAGGCACAGCAAGGGTGCGGCAAATAGTATTAATTTAATGAAGAATGATTACGGACTAGCTTGCTTAATTTATTATATGGCAATTATTTGCATTCATTAGAATTTTGTTACTGTTTCACTGTTATGTGCAGGCATGAGTAGAATGATGTTGGGTGAGTGATTTTCATATTTGTAATACTAGTAGCCATTTGCCTAAGTTAAAAAAAAAAAGTTAACAAAAACAAAAAACTGACTTAAAATTAAGTTTATATTATGAGCAGCAGGACATGGCTTGGCATGATTTGCCATATATCTTCAGATCTGAGTTCTCCATCTGCTCGGTGTGCATAAACCTTTTGATCATGTTCCTCCTGCGTTGTGTGGGTGTCAAAATATATTGCCTGTTGTGTGTGTTCCAGTAAAGTAATGGCGTAATGTACATTGGGTTCCTTGTGCCTGGAATAGACACAAAGTATTATTTAAATTACGTAAAATAAAATTTAATTAAAGCAAAAAGGGATCCCTCGGGGGAAAAATACTCAGGGGGACGCGTCGGAAGTGTATGAACCAGTGAAAAACTTGAACAAATCTTTTATGTGAATGAGCTGAATATATAGACAGTACACTGAAACCAAGGACGATACCCATCTCTTCCTACCGACAGCTGAGTATGAACCGATGGGCACGCCGGAGTCTGACGTTAGGACATCTCGCGAGATTTCGCCTAGGAGGGGAGTGTCAGATTCCAAGGGAGAGAAGAGAGGAGAGAGAGGCGCTGAGGTGAGTTTGTAAACAATCTATTACTGTCTGATTCGCAATCCAGGTGTAAAGCAGGGGAATGTCTGATAGGGCCGCCTTAAGACATCGCAGAATAGAACCGGGAGTGACTTGCTTAGTAGTGTCCCGTTCGAAATACAAGTAACAGGGTAATTTTTTGCCTTGTGTCTGCCTGAGACTGGCTAGCTAGCTGTTTAGCTACGTTAGCATCGCATATCTTAGCCTTCCCTTAAGTCTCATTTTTATGTCGCGCCCGTTGTTGTATTTCGCCCACGAATATGTGCTTTCTGTGTCTCCGTGCTGTTGGAACGGCATGTTCAGCCACTGCGGCTTTTGAGGTGTCGTTCCCAGGGTTGTTGCACTTCTTGTGGGTCTGGTGTGGAGCGGCCTGCTCAGTTGGGGCTCTGTTACTCTGTTAGGAGGAGAGGGGGAAATTCCAGCCATTGAGGGAGAACCTCTGACAACCGGGTATAGCTTGAGGTCAGGCGCTATTGACAGCCAGGTAACCAATCGCAGTCGAGGACGTGCCATCGATCCGCTTGTTTGCCGCCAATGGGCGCAGAGTAAGGGCGGGCGCATGCGGGAAGAGGCAGAGCCGCGCTCGCCTGGTGCCCTTCAGCAGCGCCGCGCTCATGGCTGCTACCGCAGCTCCCATCTAGTGCTGCACATCACTAAATAATGCGCTCCTCCTTTGATTTGTGCTGCTTGGCAGACGTTATCCTAATAGAAGTTAATGCTCCCGTCGCATCTGATTGGCTAACGTCGTATGCGCCAGTTCTTGCGATTATTGATGCAGTTTATAAACTGGCGGGAAATTAGCCCCGAAATTAATGATATTCAAGGCGCGGGTTTTCTTGGGGCAGGCTTCAGCGGCGGTATAAATAATTGATTTTGTTTTCGTTTTTCTTAGCATCTGTGTTTGTTTTCGCAGCTCGATTTAACTTTTTTCGTGTTTCATTATTAACGAGTCCGAGGTTTGGGAAGGTGCACGCAGTAGGACAGGCAGAGAGATAACCCTAATGCCTTTTCCGCAGAATGTCGTACCTAAATGAAGTAAATGTGATTGTAATGGGTTTTTATGACTTTTGATGCAGTACTTTTACTTGATAACCGATAAACCTAACTAAACCAAAATGAATTATTTGGATGTAATTCTTATTTGTGGTATTAATACTCTGCCATGCTTTTCATCACAAACGTAGACTTTTTTTCTTTCAGTAAAACTTAAAAACCTTATCTAATTGTAATTAAATGTCTTTAATGTTTGCAAGAGGACATCTCACTTAAAAAAATAAAAATAAAAGAATGTCAACACATACTTTCATCCAGAGGAATGACGAGTGTTACAGGTGTACTCTGTACGTAATTGCTTTACAAGTAAGTGAGCACTATGAACTGTCATGTTATCTATTATCGGAGCATAATACTTGCACCACTATATTACATTACACATGTAATACATGTAGCAACTTTTTATGACTGCTTCAGATGAATAAAACCACAACTAAATTTGCCTATGCAACACCATTTAGCAAGTGAGTTTTAAATATCTCCCAGAGTTTAGAAATGATTTTTTAAGCATCTTTTTTAGATATCACACCTTTACTACACTCCAGGTAGCAAAAAAATCAGGAGCTCTTTTACTCTTATAGATACATAGCTCTCCTGTAGCTTGTTGGATAATTAAAAGAGATAACTTTCCATACTCTGGTCGAATGCAGTCTCCGCAGAAGTTTCTTTTTTTCAAGTCAGTGTTCATCTTGCAAGCTGCATTTTTCTCATTTTTTTATTGAAAGGAGGTGATGAATCTGTGGGCTACACTTCATGCTGTCCCAAAGATTGCAGATTGCTTTTGCTTTGTTTTATTCTCACTTCAAACATAAGGGTAAAAAAGAAAAAATAAATTCACACCTCAATTTATGCAGTTAAAGACATTAAGCCAGGTTTTCTGGGCATATTAAAGGACACCCTTTCACAGAGCCCCCTTGTTAGTGTGCATTTGTTTTGGGAATCATGTTTGATTCAGTAAAGGTCTATTTTCTTAGAGGTGGAAGCTAGCCTTTGTGACACTGTACTAACTATCCCATCACATGGGTTCTTCCCATGGCAATTCGGGACTTTTGTCCCAAAGTCCTGTTCATGGTTCAGGTATCATTGAATCTAGTCTCTACATAGACGGTATGTGAACTTGGTTCAGTCAAAAAATGCCCTGAAATGATTTTACACTCCCATTTATCACCCTACTACTTGGTCCTAGTTGGCTCATTTAATATGTTGCTCTGCTCTGATTGACTGTTTTACAGTGAAGCACTGCATTGAATTACAAATTGAATTACGCATAGTTAGTATAGTCAGAACTTTGTTTTAGCATTGTAACGAGCGTTACAATTATTTTGCATCAGTCAGCAAATGATTTTATAGTGTTAGCTTTGTCATTGAATTTTTATCAAGAACTCCAAACCACAAGCCAAGTAAATTGAATAGTGATGCTTTATTAATCCCTGTGAGGAAAAAATATGTTGTGTGTAATAAATTTGGACAATGTTTTTTACTTAAGGTATCGTTACGGTATTTGCATAGCTAACCAAATGTTGGCCACAGGCAGTTTCTAGTCCTCTTGTTAGTGTCATTATCACAGACTTTGTGATGTTGTTTACTACTCCCCTACTAACTTGGGGTACTTTTCCCAAAAGCATAGTTGTTAACAATGTTAGCTATAAGCAGCTGTAAGTTAACAACTTATATAGCTGGAACTATGCACCTGAACGGTTCTAACTATGCAATTTGCTAATGGGGGCTTTTGGAAAATGCACCCCTGAATAGAACTTACCTTAGGCTCCTAGTAATGTGTAACCTTGCCTTATTGGCTGTCAGTATATGTTTTTTGATTTGCCAGGTTCACTTATGGAAATGTGCATGCATGCCCGTCCACAGAGAAAATGTATGTTGCACGGTGTGCAGTTCCTTTGTGCTGGAAATTGGCCTGGTGTATGTTTAGTTTAGGTCAGGGCTGGCCAACCTTGCTCCAGGAGAGCCACAACCCTGCAGACCTTAGGTGCTGATTTGTGGTTTTTAACACACCTGATACTGATAACCAGGCCCTTCAGAAGCATCTCGATTAGAGTCAGCTTTGCTTCAACATAGCTGACTCTAATCGAGATGCTTGTGGCTCTCCAGGATCAGGGTTGGCCAGCCCCGGTTGAGGTCATAGCTCAAATTGTTATGTAACAGTCTTTGATCAACTCGTTTTTTACCATTTTTTTTTTTACATGTGTATGATTTATATTAGAAAGAGGCAACAACAGTGTTTGCGATTCGTGGTATGTCAGTTCCTCAAACCGAACTCTCCTTATTGAACTATGTTGAGGTAAAGTCAGAACCTTTAAGTTTATACATTTTTCCTGTTTTCATATTGTGTTGCAAAGCTATCTGAAAATTTAACTATGGTAAATTGGAGGATTTGCTGAAATGCGTCAAATGTAGTAGTGTGATAAGGATAGACACTTATAAAACAAACTTTGAATCTCCCCTTCTCTTTTCCAGTAGACAATAAACAGGTGTAATGTGGCCTGCAAACTTGACCAGTGGTATGTCTAGACCACTTGCAGGACAATGGAGAAAAAGTCCAAAAAGTGAAAGTCCTCCAAAACACTTTGCACACTTAACGTTACATTTTACACTTCAGGTAGAGCTGGGAGGTATGACAAAAAAAATAAGCACAGTATTTTTCAAAATGATACTGGTTTCATGGTATACTGCGGTATTTATTTATGTTTTTTAAGTGTGACTGGGTGTTTACCACATTTTACTGACTGAGATGAATTACTGCAGTACACTGGTTTAGAATGCCTATTCTACTGTCATTAGGAGTGTAAACGGGAGAAAAACAACATTTAATACAGGTTTGCATGGCCCCACAAAATAATAGTTTACATTCGTTTTCAAGAATAGAATCTTTAATTGTGCAAATTTGGCAATCAACAACTTGTACACAATATTATTTTCAAAACATTTTCAATTACTAAAGTAAACATAGAGGTTATTTCTCAAAAGCGGTATTGCACTGAATAAGTATTAAAAAGTAATACTTATTAACACTAATGTAATCCAGGGGTGCCCAATATGTCAATTGCGATCGACCAGTAGATTGCAAAACTAGTGTGGGTAGATCGGCCGACATTCAAAAAATAGTATTAATTACTGAACATAGTAAAATAACTAAGTATTAATTTATCACTGATTATAATTTTGTGGGCATGTAATTAGACTTGATTAACTACATATTTATAAAATAAAAACAGCAGTCCAACACAGTTTTCAGTAGCAAAAGCAGCTGTTTTGTTAGCTGTCAGAACCCATTCTTGTCCTCCGCATTAATCTTTGCTGCCTGGACAGCGAGCGTGAATGGGGTTTGTCTTTCCGGAGCTGCCTTAGAGGAGCTATTGTTGTCACCCTGTCTGTCATCTTCTAAAATGGATGAAACAAATGTACTGCATAATTCATTTACATTTCAGAAAATTTGATCATGTAGGTTAAGGCACCGTAGTTTAAAATTACCCGCAACTATGGAGACATAAGAACATAAGAACTATACAAACGAGAGGAGGCCATTCGGCCCATCAAGCTCGCTTGGGGAGAACTTAACTAATAGCTCAGTTGTTAAAATCTTATCTAGTTCTGATTTAAAGGAACCTAAAGATTCAGCTTGCACTATGTTATCAGGAAGACTATTCCATACTCCTGCATTCGGAGGAGTGGCGAACACATGGCAACCTTTGAAAGCAGTGCTGTGTTTACACCTTAAATGCTTCAGCATATTGCTAGTGTTACCACTCTTAGAGGTGACAATGGCTTTGGATTGGCCTCACACTGCACAATGGTCATCCTTCTTGTATGCCTTCTTGTGTGCTCTGTGCCTGTAACTGTAAGGTCGCCGGTTCAAGCCCAGCCTTGGCACATCTGTGGGCCCTTGAGCAAGGCCCTTAACCCCCAGCTTCCTGGGTGCACCTGGAGGTTGCTGCCCTTCACAGCCAAGCTTCCTCTCACAGAGAGCAAGGTTGGGGGAGGTGAGAAGATGACAATGTACCCACGGGGATCAATAAAGTATCTCAAAAAATAAAATAAAATGCTCCCACGCCCGGGACCGCTTCCTGCGCTCCATCATGTGGATTCCTAGTCGTGGCTTGTGACGTCATTTCGCGTGACACGTAAAGTCTGGAGGAATCGTTAGAGTTATCGGAGGTGTACGATTCCGGTTCTCCGCAACAATAAGAACTGGTTCCAAATCGGAACCGTTTATCGATTCCCATTCCTAGACCCAGCTAACTTTCCAGCCACCTCCGGCAACAACTTTACCCTGACAACATTTATAGTAAATGGTTGTTTGGTCCACGCCGGGCTGTTTGAAACAAAAACTTTGGAAGTTTTTTAAACAACTGACATGGCTCCTCTTTTCGGCCCAAGTTTGTCTGTGTCAGCAAGTTTTACACAGTCCAACCTGTCCATCCATCCAGCTCAACACCTGATAGTACTGATAAAGCGAAGGCCCTAAGCCTGCATTTTGGCGAAGCAGCAGTGAAAAGGGTACAATGTCAAAAGTGTTCTGTTGCGCCACGTTCCAAAAATTGTTTAAGCTATATACCGGTTTTCTGGTATTAGAAAAATTCACATCATAACAAAAATAAACACCGGTTTTCGGTACGAACCAGTATACTGCCCAGCACTAACTTCAGGCTTCTTTTATGAAAGCAGATTAAAAGGTGAGTGATGAATGAGCAGTGTATAGTTTTTTTTTGTAATATAGTATTATTGTATAGTATAAGTTTTTTTTGTAAATTCAGAGCCTCATAACTCCTCTACACGTTTTTTTCATAAGCAGGTAATGAGTATGTTCTTCAGGTCAGTGTTTTATGTGCAAATAGTACACAAACATGCACCGATGAGCCAAAACATCAGCATCACACCAACATGAAGCGTATAATGTTGACTATCTAGTAGGTCTTGCATATATTAGACGGTTCACTTGTAGTTGACCTGAATGCAGAAGAGTTGTGCAGGGATAAATTTAAAATAATGAATATAAACATCTGTGCTGCTGGACACATTCTGCCTTCTGTCCTGTGTCCCTCCCTCAGCCCTTCTTATTCTCCCTCTCTCTAGGGTGAGGTTCTATGCTCCTGCCTGCTCATTCCTGGCTGCTGCTGGAGCTATTAATATGGTTTGTTTAGTTGGTTTCCTAGCAGACTGTGAAACACTGAGGGCCTGTGGCTGCATATAGCTGGGGACCATTGATCTCCTTGAACTTGCTGAGTAGAAGAAATGCAAGTGAACTGGAAGGTATGGACAGGGTGGTAGTCTCTCCCTGCGAAGGCTTCATGAGCAGCAGGGTGAATATTACATGGTGAATTCTGAAACTGCAAGATGATTGTTATTCTGACATCCAGTGGGGAACATTCCCACCCCATCCTCATGCTTCTACACTGCATCTGTGTAAAGGTATTATTAATGGGTTTTCTGTATTTTATAAAGATGGATACCAAAACTGGCAGCACCCTGTTACTGGTTTGAAGGGCTAGAAGGATTGGCAATGAACTGAGTTTACTTCCATCTCTGTGGGAAGAAATATATGCCATTTGACAGATATCCAAAAATGTATTTCTATATAGAAAACCTGCATAATTTCTCCACTCAGCCTGTGAACTTTTGGTTTTGTTGATTTTTTTGCTTTCCAAACATTAGGCAGGGAGGGCAGTGAATGGGGACCTAATGTGAGACCTGCAGAAATTTACAGAAATTGTTCTGTATAGAGGAGGAACAGAGAAAAAGCAATCTGAGTGAGCATGTTTGGGATGGCAATGAGTTACTTTAATGTCGTTAATATGTTTTCATGTTAGGGGTGCATCTATTGATATTAGTATTGGTATCAGGTCCGATACAATGCTCATTTACTTGTATTCATCCTTGTGACAATGAGCTGATACCTATAACAGATACTATCTGATAACGTATCAGCTATACCGTTAATGAGCAAAATAAACAGGACAGCAAAATGTCTGCATTGTGGAAGTACTTCAAAACTAGAACGCGGAGCTGTCTGAGCAACAGCATTGTAAATCACTGGATTTTTGCTGTTTCCACTTGGGCTGTCACGATCATGAAATTTTACTTGACAATTAATTGTCATACAAATATTTTCGATTTAATGATTTAATTCTTTTTCTGTCCATTTTTTATAACACTCAGCTTAGAGTTAGCCTAATAATAGTTTATTAATACAAGTACACCTTATGAATAATTGAATATTGGGAACATATAAAGAAAAATATTGCATTTCTGTTTAACAAGTTTAACAAAAATTGTACAGGGCAGATATGATATTTCCAAATAAGAAGTTAATTAGCTTGAGATAAACAGCTGGTGTTGCCTCTACCTGATCTGTACCACCTACTTGATTTTATCTCTTTGTATTTGTACTGCCCGATCCATTCATCCTGCCTTTTTACGACAAATCATGTTTTCTGCATTTAAAGCAGAATAAGTCTGATAACTTTTACCTGATACTGTAACTTTTAACTATTGCTAGTTTTTGGAGCAACCATATTACCTAAATATTGGCAATATATATTAATTTATATTTTCATCAGTAGCGATGGGCTGGCACCCCATCCTGGGTTGTTCCCCACCTTGTGCCCGTAGCTTCCGGGATAGGCTCCGGACCCCCTGCGACCCAGAAAGGATAATGGTTGGAAAATGGATGGTTGGATGGATTTTCATCAGTTGAAATTGCTGCTATCCAGCAACATTGTATTTTGGTATGCTTATAGCCAGGACATATGAGCAGAGCGGAAGCGCGTGCGGAACTGGAGCGTTACCTTATCTCTTGCTATGTCTCGTCTCGCTCCACTTTCACATACCGGAGTGGTACCGGACCCGCTCACACCATGTGTCTGAGGCATGACTGACCCACAAATAAGTAATTTCTGCTTAAATGTGGATTTGGCTGCTTAGTTATTTTGGTGCCAGGCTGCAGTTTAAGTTTAAATTAAAATACAGAGCAGATTGTTTTCTTTTTTGGAGTGAGTGGTAAGCCATTTCATTGGAGCAGGGTGAAAGCTGACCGGAGTAGGGAACGATAATAAGCAGGCCGGTCTGCAGTGGCTGTGAGTGGGGGAGTTAGAACATTTTCTCCCGGACAAAGTTCCACTTTACTGTGTCCTGCAGAACTGTCGTAAATGTGTTTCGTGTTCCGAGTTCTGTGGTCGATTACTTTTCCTCAAGGACCCAAATTGCGCGTCTCAATAACTTGAATTGTACGAGTTGAAATTGAATTGGGAGTAGTGAATTTGTAAGTATAGAGTGTTGTGTTATTCAAATTGTGCAATTCTGGTTCAAATTGTGCATTTCAGATTCAAATATACACGATTCAGATTGTTTGTGCAAAAAAACACCCTATTTAGATTCAGTTTCAAGTGGCACAAATATTAGCCCATATAACCCCCACTGTGATTGGGGTGCCTAATGAGACGCATAAACATGCACTCAGGCACAGAACTTTCATTAAAAAGAAAGACAACACAAAGAATCTATAATAGGGATATCTGGCTGACAGCCCATTCTGGGCTGGTGGAGATTGTTCACATCCTGTCTGTAAAATAAAGCTGATGTTGTGATAAGAAATTTTAATGGGATCAGGTTGGTTCGTAGAAATATTGTGAAACGGAGGTAAAAATCAGGTAACATTGCAAAATTTGCCATGAAGTGTAATGCTGTGCGTGAACATTCGCAGACGTGCGTGGTACAAATAGGGCAGGTGGTACAGGAAGTGCAGTGAGATGATGTCATTAAATGAGTACCAGACAAACATTACAAAGTAGAAAATGATGTAGAAATAGTGATAGAAACATGACAGTTCTTTCTCTTCTAGCTATTTTATACAGATGGAGATGATTCTTTCAGCATGATACACATATTAATTTACAAAAAAATTGATCATGGTCAGCTCAAATAATCATGATCAAGCGATTAGGCTATGTAATACTCGTGACATGCCTAGATCCCACATGATAGTCCTGCACTATAATCCCTGTTCCCAAAAAGACTATTACCAGTACCCTAAACAACTGCAGGCCTATTGACAGTTGATGAAAGTCCTTGAGCCATTTAAATCCATTTAAAAACTTGATCCATTTAAAAACCATAATGAACCCTCTGTTTGACCCCCTGCAGTTTGCATACACAGCCAACAGGTCTGTGGATGACAGTGCAGGCCAGATTAACACCCGGGACTAGATCATCTTGACATCTCAGGGAGCTATGCAGAAATACTATCAGTGGTGATACAGTCTTCACTGCAGAGTCCCTGATGTTTCTGTGTACCACCACAACCAGAAACCTGAAGTGGGAAGGTGATGGGAGAAACCTGAAGTGGGAACGTGATGGGAGCTCTATTATCAAAAAAGCATGACAGAGACTTTACTCTTTTATAAGGCGGCTGAAGAAATTCAGCATCTCTAAGGTTTTATGGATTCAATTTCATACTGCGATCCGTGAATCCATCCTTACCTTCTCCATAACAGTCTGGTTCAGCTCTGCCACCTAATTTGAAAGAGTAAAACTGTGAAGGGTGATTAGGACTGCAGAAAAAATCACTGGCTGCCATCTGCCCTCCCTACAGGAGAACTACAACAGCGGGATCTTAAATGTGGCCGTAGATTTCAAACAGAATCGACAGACATTTTTAGCCATATGACTTTGTATAAGCCGTAATCACCATAGTGATCACCATTTCGGCACACCGCCTGTGCAGGCTCCCTCACTGTCCACGATTGCTTGACATAAGTATGACGCCGCAAGATTGGTCAACATGACTAAGTATGCAGTTACTGGCATGAATCACCCCGCAACATGCTTTAAATATTGTAAATTAATATGTGTATCTCTGTAAATGATGAAAGTCGTAACCATGTCGTGTTTTCCATGTTTCGTTGGTGTGTAATTGGGAGCGTCATGTAAATTGTTGGCTTCCCAGTCTGTGCTCCTTCTAGTATGAAACTAATAGTGGCTATTAATAAAATAAAAGAGCTGTTATCTCCTTTATTAATATGAGTCACACACTCGCTACAATAGATATATTTGGGTTTTGTACGTGGGTCTGCTGCATCGAAAAAATTCTGTCCCCTCTAGGGTTGTGGCTGGACATAGAACGAACAAAGTGGCGACATCGATTTAAGTATGCAACAGGTTGTTGTTGCCTTGTTTGATTTTGTTTTGTCTGGGTTGTTTTAAATATACGACCACCTTAAAATATGCTGGCAAGAAAATGTCGGACATTTCTCACCCTGGTTGTCGTCTTTCCCAAACTCTTCTTTGTGTGATTTGTCTCAGAATTTGAAGAGGTCCAGGGGCCTCACGTATAATGGCGTGTGTAGAATTCACACTAAAACATGGCGTACAGACAAAACCAGAAATGTGTGTACGCCAAAAAACAACCCAGATGCATAAAACTGTGCGTAGGCAAAGTTCTATGCTCTTTCCCTTATTACATCTCAATCAGCGCGAAATGTTAAGGACGTGCACAAGCCCACCACCATGCCCCGACTCCTCCCATAATTCTACATATTTTAATACGCAAATCAATATAAAGATCCCCTTCGATCGGGGTTTTGTTAAAAACAATGCCCAAGGCACGTGGGAAGAAGAAAAATTTCAGTGAATGCAAAGTGGAGGTCTTGTTTAGCGAAATCGAGGTGAGAAAAAAATGTTATTTGGTGGTAGTGGCAACCGCAACAAAAGAAAACTGAGAGAGTGGCACAGCGTGGCTGAGGCACTTAAAAATTTAATTCCGGATGTCAAAGTTGACATAAAAAAGTGAGTTGCAGCTCATCACCGCTGGAAGAGGTAGCGGAATTGCGTATAGCAGCAATTTTGCCAGCGGGTGAAGGGGACTCTGACATCAGCGCACGGGTGAGGGGGACTCCGACATCAGAGCAGGTGTGGGGGACTCCGACATCAGCGCGCGGGTGGAGGACTCCGACATCAGTGCGCGAGTGAGGGGGGACCCCGACATCAGAGCGGGTGCGGGGGACTCCGACATCAGCGCGGGTGAGGGGGACTCCGACATCAGAGCGGGTGCGGGGGACTCCGACATCAGGGTGAGGGGGTGAGCTGCCTTATAGTATGAAATACCACCGCCCGAGCCCAAGAATGAAAGTCCTTATATCATCACTCTTGTTCAGTCTTTGGGTTTCTGAGCAGGGTGAGAAGCCACATCTTCAGTGGGTAACCACTGTCCTCTAAGGAACTGTCAAATGGTTACATCATACACAAAACCTACAATATAAGATGTCTTCTTACCGAGAAGCCAGCCATCACGCGCCACACCATTTTAAAGTTTCTTCCCAACACTACTATTTCTGAGAAAAAACGATTGATGGGTTGAGCCTGGCCATCTCGCCAAGTAAAATTAGATCATTTTTATTGTTCCGATAAATTAAATCCGATAAATAGATTCGATAATGTAGGCTAATAGAATTTGGGAAATTGCTTGCTGGCAGGTAGTGCCTTTTAAAACAGGCAGTGACTGGAGATGAGCGCCAGCACACCATCCACATGTCTTTGCCAGTCTGGATGTTTTTC
>JAODKN010000039.1:3271221-3288027 GCA_026774425.1 Petrocephalus zakoni | reverse complement strand
CATCTGCATATTTCATGAACATTATGAAATGAAATCATGTTTTGGAGGCAAAAAAGTCAATATTTTCAGATCTGTCATAATAATTTTGACCACCACTGTATGTGCCTGTGATCAGAAGGTGACTGGTTCAAGCCTGGCCTTGGCAGAATCACATGTCCGTGGGCCCTTGAGCAAGGCCCCAGGGTGCCCCAAGGTGGCTGCCCCATCACTCTGACCCCCCCAAGCTTGCTGTCACCTGTATGGAGAGCAAGATGGGGCAAAGCGAAAGAGAGAACTTACTCACAGGGATTAATAAAAGTAGCTCTATTCTATGCAATACTGACAATATATAACTATATAATACTTTCTATGTAATAAAAAAAACTAAAACAATAAACATGCCCCCGCCCCCCCATTGATGATTACATTTTAAATCACGTTTTTGCCTCCCTCAGAGGCTGAAGGCGGCTCTGTCTCAGACACCCGGCGGCCACCATGGTGCTGGCATGGCTATGGGCTCCAGTCCAATGGGGCCCCAGAGGCCCGAGCAGGGCCAGCTGCTGGTGCAGCAACCTGATGCACCTTCTCCAGCACAGCCTCAGGTATGAGCCTCCACCCTCCACTTCTCATCTAGTGTTCATCCTTATCAAACCTCAACAGCGGGCCTTGCACGTTTTTGGCCTACAGGCACATATTTTTCATTAACATTTAGGGCTGCAAAAACAATTGTTTTGATAATCGATTAATCATGTGATCAGGTGCTAAGCAGCTAAACAGTTAGTTGTGCCCAAACACTGGGTTTACACAAAAGTGCATACGTTTTATTAAAAAAAACATTGAGGGGTATTTTTAAGTGACAGCTGTAATTAAAATTTTACACGGTAGACGGAATCTAGGGGTGTAACAGTTCACAAAATTTACGGTTCAGTACGCATCTCGGTTTTGGGTTTAAGATTTGGTGCAATTTTTGTACAGCAGGAAAACTGAAATTTGTTTTAAAATTGACTGTAATTAAAACTGAAAACCTAATTAGGAGTTGTTAGACCTAAAAAAAGGCGATATGTCTGTCGATTTGTCTGAATAACAAAACCTAAGAAACACTCCTTTGTACACTATAAATAAATATGTCCTGGTATTTATATGACCTGGTAGGGTTAGTACGATGGGTTAGTACGATACGATAGTACTTGCCATAACGGTACACAGCCATGATTAGCATGTTTTCTGTGTTGAACATCTACTTGTGGATTTGTAAGTGTCAGGAAATGTAATGATTCAATCCATTGTGTGTACCTAACTAAAAATGATGTAACCGAACTGTACACGACAAGTACGTGTACCATTACAGCCCTAAGATAATCTCCATTTAATATATTGGTTTGACAGATATTGCAGGATACTGACTTCTTTGACAATGCAAGATTAATGTGATTCACACTTAAATGTACAAATCACAAAAATCCAACTAATCAGTCGTAAAATTTGTTGCCAACTATTTTTATTTCCAATTGTTGACGTTATTAGTTGTTGCAGCCCTATTTACACCAACTTTGTAAGCTGATGCTTTTGTCCAAAGCGATGTACTGTACAAGAAGGCTAATATTAAGTTCCATCTGGGAGTGGAGGAATCGGCTACTGGCAGTACACTGGTTTCAGTTTGTTTCACTTGGTTGGGGATGTAGTAATTGACTATCTTTGTAATAACAAGGGTGTTCATTGTTTTTTTTACAGTTTTGGCAGCGTATAACAAAAACGTACTCATTGTAATTTGATCATTATTTGAAAAATGCTGCAGTGGCTGTTTCAGTGCGCCGGGTGCTGCTTGTTTGGCTGCCAGCCTGTAGTAGCATTTCATCAGCTTGAAATTGACTTACCTATTTCATGCTTATTGTTACCACCAGATTTTAGAATTAGGACAAATTAGACTTCTCTTAGAAAGGTTCTCTGGAATCCAGGGTGGATTGTCATAGTTGCAGAAAGATGCATCTGATTGATGCGAGCTCAGGCACTCAGATTTTTGCCTGCTGCAGCTTGGCATCATGGTGCGGCCCTAATTTGTCATGACTCTGGGTAGCTGGACATTAAATGAGACCAGAGGTAGATATTTCAGGATTTTGTTTCAACCAACCAGCTAAGTACTATGTGACTGGGATTTTTTATTCTCAACTAGTAGGTTGAAACAAAATCATGGTCTGGATTTTTACTTTCTGGACCTGAAATGTGAGACAGATAGGCTTATTCGCCTCCACATGCCATCCAGGCTGAGGAGAGGCAGTATCTGATTCTATTTTTATACCAATGCAGGATTTTCCACCTGTTTTCCTTAAAGACATGATAAACACACAAAATGTAACCTGCTTGGATTGTTCTTATTACCCATATTACATTTTAAATCTCGCTGTGGTCTTAATTAAAAAAAAAAATCGTTAAACTTTAAAGCTTAAGCTTTAAATGCATGGCCGCAGTGCAAAAATACAAATGTTGAATGTCCCTGTATTGCACTTAATGTCATTTCTGTGCTGCTGGACTTTGTATGGTGAACTTTCCACATTCCGGACTTGTGGTCCAGGTGTCTCCAGCCCAGCCCACCGGTGGTCGGCGGCGAAGGACAGCAGAAGACGATCCTGACGAGAGGAGGCAGCGTTTTCTGGAGCGTAACCGGGCAGCAGCGTCACGCTGCCGTCAAAAACGCAAGCTGTGGGTCAACTCTCTCGAGAAGAAGGCTGAGGAATTAAGCACCATGAATGTGTCTCTTTCGGTGAGCGCCCCCACCACAGTCCCATCGCGCATTCCTCTACTCTAAGGGCAGTTTAGAGGCACCACTTTATTTATGTTTCATTTTTTGCGTGTTTTTGGGTTTTGGGATGAAACAGGACTAGAAGAGTTATAAGGCTGTTCAGAGTAATTAAAAATTTTTAAAAAAGCACTTCAGCTTCCCCAGATTTGCAGAACATTGTATTTGACCTGTCTTTCACAAGCGGTTGCTCCAAGACTACACAGGATGCACGGTTTCCTCCAGAAAATTGCCATAAGAAATGAATTAGACATTGTATCAATGTAAATTTTATTAGGAAGATTCATGTACGCTTTGTCTAAATGCAGAATAGATGAAAGCTTATTGGTGAATATGCGTCAGTGATTCGTTCGACACCATGCTTCACTATGAGAGGTTCATATTTTTTTTTTTTGCTCAGGCCACATTGATTGGACAGGTACTTGCAGGAAGCCAGCCTTCGCCGCTCAAATCAAGTAATTTAATAATTACTTGATTATTAAAAAGTATCAGTTCAAATTTCCCTGCTTGATTACTGTGCAATGCAGCGGAAGGAAGATGGCACAGGCAAATAAGGTTCCAGATAAACCATGAAAGCATCATTTGTGTGGAAGCATTTCACATTAAAAATGAAAGAAAACACAGTCATCTATGAGCATTGCAAAACAGAATTTAACCCTGGGGAGCCCACGGGGTTATATTTGACCCTACCATTTATTTCTGCCTTACATTCAACCCACTTATCAAAGTAAAGTATTTTTTTGTTTTTTGCTTTACAGCCCAAAAACAAAAGTAAAATCTTTACTTTGACAATAACATGTACTAGATGACGCTAAAAAGGAACCATCCTTAAAATTGTAAAGCTTGCTAAGTTTCGTTATAAATTAAGCATGACTTATTGATGGGTTGACCCCAGCAGACTATCGCTGTCCTTACGATGTGACGATTGAATGTCGGTATTAACGTCGTACATCGTGCGAGCCTGTCAGGGTGGTACAGTGGCACAGCGAGTAGCGCTGTCACCACACGTCGTCTCTTTGTGTGTGTTGCGTCTTCATGTTCATCCTGTGTCTGCATGGCTTTTCGGTGGATTCAAAATTGGTTTCAGTCCACTGGCCAGAAACGGGCAACTTAAAAATTGACCCATGCATCTGACTGCGTGTGCACTCTGCAGTAGTTCGTAGGTTCCTGCCCACGCCGATTGCAATGTATATATTATATTTTATTAGCCAATGAATCATCAGACTAGTCTGTAGATTACTCAGTTGTTGATATAATTGATAGTGACAGCCTTAGTCTCAACAAGGATTAACTACCAATAACATTAATGCTTGTGACTGACAAAAAACGTGGTATATGGTCACAGAATTCACTCATTGTCACATGCAGGAGCACAGACACATTTTGTTGCAACCCAGAGTGATAGTTTATCATTTCGTATGTTGTCTTTCACCATTGGTCTTTGTAAATACTTTAAAATCATTATCAATGAATGTTGAGTTTAATCGCTTATTTTTCAGTGAAAGATTTTTAGTAGACTATTTTGGTATTTGATTGCTAACTAAGCTATATCTGTGAGTATTCAAAATGAACAAATCGCTTGAGAAGAAGTTATGCTGGAATGGCAGGGCAATAGGTAAATTCTCATAAAAATAAAGGAGAAGTTTACATATAAGTAGCTGGCCTTCTGTTGACACCGCTACCCCGTTTTTTAAAAATCACCATCTTCCCTGTTTTGTGTAGAAATGGCCTCCGTTATGTAGACTGTCTGTGTGTCAGATTCTGCCCTATAATGCCTCGAGCCACAAAAAAAAGCTGACAACAATTTTGCCTCATTTCTTCAATTCTAGTTTCTCAGTAAGCAATCCCTATTCCTCTCCCCCATGCATACGCTTCTAAGTGCGCCTGCCTCTCTCCCTTTAGAATGAGGTGTCCCTGCTGCGGAATGAGGTGGCCCATCTTAAGCAGCTACTGCTGGCCCACAAGGATTGCCCTGTTACCAACCTGCAGAAGAAGGCTGCCTACCTGGGTAAGTCCATCAGTCTCCCGATTGCCTGATGGGGGAATCCTGGCTTTCAAGGCCTGCAGTCCTGCCAGAAACCTGAAATGGCTGGTTCTCTAGCTACATGATATGTTCAGTACTCCAGTCAGCTTGACTGAAACCCCCAGGTCAGCTGACCTGTGTCATCACAAGTGAATAAGTGAAAGGGAAAGTATTTGTTTTAAGTAACCTGAATCTGTGATCTGGCATATTAATAAGGTACTAACACATACGTTCTTTGTGTGGAATAAGACACCAGTTTGACCCTGTGTGTATGTTTGCATTGGTTCCTGTATGTACTGTAGGAGAAGAGAGCCTGAAGGAGCCGTCCGAGCCCACAGGCTCACCAACTCAGGTTATTCAGCATAGCTCCCTCGCACCCAGTCCCCCCGGCTCGGGGCCCAATGGCCTGAGTGCGCGTGCTGCAGCTGAGGCAGTGGCCATGTCTGTGCTGGCTGGCATGGGTGGCCAGCAGGGCGGCAGCACTGGGGGGCCGTCCCACATCATTATGTCCGCGCAGTCCCAGCCTGCCGCTAGATGATGAGCACAGCAGCGGCCGCGGCACTGGGGTTACCTAGAACTGGACCGGCACCAACAAAGGAGTGAGTCTTTGACCCCTGGCTATGTCCTCTTGTCCTTCCCACCTTCTTCTTGGTGTCCACCCACCCAGTTGTGCATGGCACTGGTTCCGGAGCTCTGCAACAGTCTGAGGATGAACTGAGACAAATGGAGTTCTTCCTATTCACGATGCCATGGACTACAGGGAGAGTTTGTCAGCCCTCACAAGCTCCCCAAGCATTTCATAACTCCACCCTAACCTCATTTGGCTTAATGACTGCATAACTTGTTCTGTGTGCATTCTCGGCTGACTCCAGTGGACATTCTGTGATGCTTACCACACACACACACACGCTCATGCTCACCCTCACATTTTGTGACCCAGCAGTTCAATACATACAGGTAATTTCCTGGGTTTTTCAATCGCTATTCTTTCCCAGATGAAGGCCAAGCCTTGCTCTGCTGTACATGTTATGTTTAAAGTAGTATCTGTCTTTTCACACACTGAATGTTGTTTGCGAACAGGATTTTTGTGTTTTTATTGCGGAAAAGTAATTTAAATTCCTGGCCAGTTTGAAATAAGACTTGAAGATGCTCAACCTTTAATAGGCCATAATTACTGGCTAGTTCTATAATGTTGTTAGCTAACCTCTACCAGATCTACTACATCAACCTGTGTACGCCTACATATAGGAGTGTGTATGTGTGAGCTTGTATGTTGTGTATGGGCAATTGCACACTTAAATGTACATCAATAATTAGTCTTCAATACACTAATCTGGTTTTGTTAGCATGCTCATTTTACTCACAGATTAGTCCGTTTTTTGGTCATTTTATTTTTTAGTTACAATCTGCCCAAACTGGATTCCAGGAAGCCTTTTATCATTTTGGGCTGCTGCCTCAGCTGACTGCATCTGCTAATAGCGCTGGTTTGGGATGAGTTCAGTTCCTTGTTTGGTGACCTTGTGTAGAGTGCCTTCCCTGGGACTGTTCAATTCCATGCTTTTTGGCTTGTTCCCTACACCCCTGATTGGTAATGTTTTTGGGGGGGTCTTCAGTTGTGCAATGGTGTCTCGTGTTGCTCTGAGCTGTTGACTAAATTATTTAGTTCTGCAGTATTTTGCTGGTCACCTCTTTATCCTGCCATCCTCTCCAGCAGTGTTTCCCAACCCACTCCTCGGGGAATCCCGGACAGTCCACATTTTTGCTTCTTCTCAGTTCCCAGCATGCCTGTACCAGGTTTTTGGTGTTCCTGATTGGCTGAGAGCTGGGAGGGAGCAAGAACGTGGACTGTCCGGTGTTCCTCGAGGACTGGGTTGGGAAGCACTGCTCTCTAGGGTCCCTCAGCATTAGGGTCTCGCACAAGAAAGCGCTATTGCCATTAATGGTGTAATTCGTGTGACTGATTTCAGATATGATTGAAAATGCTAATTGACTGCATGTTTTCATTCCATTTCTTACAATTTCAGATTTTCTTCTAGGGGTGTAACGGTACACAGAATTTAGTTTGGTTCACACCTAGGTTTTGTGTTCACGTGGTTCAGTGCAGTTTCAGTACAGCAGGGAAAACAGAATTTGTTTTGAAATTATTATTAAAACTGCAAACAAACACAATTAGGAACATTTGTATCCAAACAAAAGGCAATGTGTTTGTCAACGTGTCTGAATAACAAAACCTGAGAGACGCTTATTTGCACATTGTAAAAATAAATACAAATAATTCAAAAATAAGACTGAATCATAACAATCATAATGAAGTAAAACCTGTGTAATTCCCATTCTCTACACACACGGCGTATCTGTAGTGATAAACACTTCTATAGCCTTAGAGTTTTTTTTCGCCTGGACTTCCTGGCAAAAGCGCCTTAATTGCCGCGGGGAAACTATTGCCGAGTCTGTTTCTGTTTTTCTGCGGTCCTACGCACTCGGACGATGATATCGTTTCAAATGTGTTACCATGCTGAATGTGTCTCCAGCAGCATATCCGAGTTTGATATAACAGAGTCGGCAGACAGTCTTGGTCTTATCAGCTACTCTCTGTCCCGTGAAATGTTCCCAAAGTACTGATTTAAGTGATGTGGGGAGGGTCTTTGTAGTCTCTCTTTGCCATTATGACTGACTGTAACCAGCACTAGCTGTAACCAACTCAGCCACAGTTAGAATAATGTTTCAGTGTTGAACATCTATGTCTGAATTTAGGCTCTGTTCGTATCAAAAATGCATTAATTTTAAAAATGTTGCATTCACGAGCCAAAAAATGTTGACCAGGCAGCACACAATGAATACATGTACCGTTACAGCCCTGGTTTCTTTTAACACACTTGCAGCTCACGGTTCATCCTCAGCTGCAGATTTTTCTGTACAAAAGTGGAAGAAGAGAAAAATAAGAAGAGCAATTTGCCTTAAATATCACACTTGTGCCTCCCACCTTTCCAGGATAAGCTGATGACAAGACAGATGAGAAATGGATGGACAAGATTTTATTCTCCTTGGTTGCTCACTGTGTGAAGAACCTTTAATTGTGGGGGGAAAAGTAAAAAAAAAAAAAAGCATATATTTGTATACTCTGGTATTTTGTAAATATCTTTGGATAAAAAATGTGCAAACCTTTCAGTCTAATGCCAGCATGCAGTCGCAGTGTCTTTGTGCATCCACTGAAGTGTCTTTGCTGCCAACTTATTTTAAGTATATGTAAATTGGTCCTTCTCTCTGCGGTAAATCTGCTCTGAAACACATGCAATTGAAATTGAAAAAACTAAGGATTACTCTTCACTGTTTATTACTGTACATGTAACATATTACAGTATATACATATATAACGTAACATGTCACCTCTAACATTTGGTATGCAGTGCTTAATGTTGCAATCATAAAATATTAAGAATAGAATATCCTGAAAACAAATATGCAGATTTTAATGACATCATTCTGCCTTGACATTCATCTCATTTTTCACAATAATAATGAGAAATAAAAATGATAAATGCTTCCATAAGAGGATGTTAAGTGCATTGTATCACACCTTGAGTATGTAAATGTATGCATAAAGATTGTTGACTACTTTAATGATTTCCACGCATCTTCCAAGTGACTGATCTCACAGCCTCTCTGGTGCATATAGCTTCCTGTGTGAGTTTTGAACTAGTGTCAAACCTGGGTGGGTAGTCCCTGTTAGACAAATGATATAAAATTTCAAAATGAAACTTTATTTAGCTTTCATTTTAGTAAATGTCATTGGCACTTTTTATTACATTCATCGCGTGCTCGTCACGATTATCCTGATATCTGCTATGATTAAAGCTTTTTTTTTTTATTAGTTCTAATGAAATATAGAAATGCTTCTTTTGAGATTTTTTTCCACTATTTTCATTTTTTGTTGATTCGATGTATTCTGACATAATGGCTCTTTTTTGTATTTTTTATAGGATAATAATTATACCTGGACAGATTTGTTTGACACTCTATGATGTCCTAGCAGCAGAAACTGGTCCATCTCCCTTCATAACATCATGCAAACCGCTTAATTTATTATGGAGTATGATTCAGGGGAGAATGAGAGTGGGGTTTTTTTCTGTAATGTATTAGCAGCTACAAATAAATAGTATAACCTTATGTGTATATATATAAAATATATATAATATATATACCATTTAAACTCTTGAACTAATTCTGTGAAAAGAATTCATTAAGAAAAAAGGCCATTTTAAAAGGAGTTGCTGTTAGTGTATAAATCTATTTTCTGTAAAGTTGCACCTCAAAATGTTATTCTGGCAATTTTAGACATTTTCAATGTATTGTACATATGTGTACTATATATATACTTTTTCATGCATGTTAAAGTGAATTATAAACATTTACTGTGCTGCAGTTTTAATTAAAGAAAAAAAGGAAGAAAAAAAACTTTTGGTTTTTAATACAATAAGTTATTTCTTTATATGACATGTTGTAAATGATGCAAGTTTTGCCACTCGGAGAGCTATGCATAGGGATAGCTATGCATATCCACAAGGAGACCATTCATCCATCTTCTGCACCTGCTTGTCCTATTTGATGGTTGCGTGGGGTCCGGAGCCCATGGAAATCAGGAATAACAAATGTAATACAGATTGCATCATTTCATATTCAGGGAGTATTGTAGTATTAGTACAGTACAGAAGAGTATGGTATAGGAAGTATTGTACATCTAGAGGTTTGGAAGCTGCAAGGCTGGCTTAGTGGGCAGAACCATATCCCCTGTGCCGTTCTGTGTATGAGGCTTCAGCTGGATGAAGGAATAATCCCAACAATAATGGATGAGTCGGTTAAGAGTCTGTTCTTCCCATGGTGCACAGTTACGTGAACTGTCTGGAGAAAACATGCCCTGGAGAAGCAGCAGGAGACGCTCTATGCGATGAACAACACAGGTTGTTTAATATGCAATGCAACTGTGAAAGGAACCCTGCATGACTATAAACAAGATCACATGATTAACTAGAGAAACATTAATGGGCTATGATGCATATTGTTACCAATTATGTAACCATATTTTATTTTGTGTCCTCTGATTTGAAATTAGTTGTTGGTTAGTATTAATTGCATACCAGGATTGTATGCGATCTATTGTAGTAGGCCTTGGTCTGGCCTGATTATCCAAAATAGGATGCTGCAAAGTAGCTGCCACCTCAGCTGGTAGGTCAGGGACACTGTGCAGGGGAATGTCTCAGTCCCCATCCACCTAGCATCCATCCTCCACCAAAGGTACTTTCCACACCATCACCCTGTTGTAGAGAACAACACGGGCATCTGCTACAACTTTTGCACTGTCTGTCACCATTATTATGCCTGCCGTTGATTAAATGGTTGTACCATGAATTATAGAGGTTTTGCGTGGCCTGTTTATCTAGCAATTTATTTTGAATAGCATTTTTGCAAAACTGATAAATTTGATAATAAAAATTAAGTTTAAAAAAATTATAAAAATGATAACAATAAAATAAAAGGTATCCACTTTGCCATTTAGTTTTAATATAAGTCTATGTGCCAGGATCCTGCAAACATGAGAAATAAAATTAAATATCCATTTGCTTTTGTAACTGGAGCAGGTCAGTGGGCAGAGCTATGGATCAGTGCGTCTCAGGCTGTGACTGTGCATGCTCAGTGTGGTTTCTGATTCCATTGAGAGATTCCATTGTTCCATTGCGTTCCTTTGACATGGCCACCCGCGTCGCCCAAACTTATGGCAATGTCACAGGTTATTTGCAACTTCGCAGCTACGCTAGAGGGGAGTGTTCGCGGTGATTCTGCCCTGTTTACTTTGTGCCACCGCGAGCAGCCCTCTGTAATGAAGCTGCAAAATTGTGCCACTGATAAGAAAATAGCCATTTTCTGCCTCCATAACATGGCTTTCTCAATCTTGCAGAAATAAAAGCACTGATAGGATTATTGTAAACCATCCATTTTACAAAATAAGAGTATGCAATATTTCCAGATTAACTATATGATATGTTACAGGAATATAATGCATTTCAAATAGGATACAGTACAATAAACGGCTACAATACGTGTCTGTGCTGTAACAGTGCAGAATATTGCACTCCAGAGTTACAGATGAGAGTAGTATGTAAATGACTTACCTATTTTCCTCTCTTACAAAAGCTACTTTGAAGAGGCCTAGATTTGCCTACACTCTTGGAAATGGCAATTTCTGCACCCAGGATCGATCCGTTTTGAAGACACCTCAGCCGTGGATCACAAAATGTTTCAGAACATCAGGCATGTGACCGCTATGTCATCTCTCCAGAGGAGGGAAAAAAAACATAAAACCTGGAAGATTTGGGTGCAAGTAGGGTAGCTGTGGTGTTGTTGGTTTAAGTGAATAGTTTGCTGCTAGATTGCTACCATTAGAAATTGAGTAGCATTAGATAAATGGTGATTGATTTTATGGATAATGAACAAGACAACGAAAGACACTGGTAAAGAACAAGTGCGATTTGTGTTTCCCAAAACCCTTTGTTATTCCAGAATTAACAAACAAGCTTAAATTAATACATTGTTGGCTCCTCCCCAGCCACTGCGCTAGAAAAGCAAAGACTGTCAATAACAGCATGCTTTGCGGCCAGATGAAGGATGAATTTCTGAGGCCCATTTTTAAGTAGCTTTTGAAGAGGCGGGCCCTCTTATATACATTTAGTCTTGGAATGCATCCTTACAAGGCTGCAGCCCCTGAAATGTGACACAGTTCGGGTTTTTGGTTTTGGCTACCTGAATAAACATTCTTTTTTCTTAGTTTTACGTTTGATGCATTGTGGACACCCATACATCCCTCCATTTTCTGAAACCACTTGTCCTAATCCGAGTTGCCAGGAGGTCCGGAGCCTATTTCATAGGCTATGGGCACAAGGCAGAGAACAATCCAGGATGGGGCATCAGCCCATTGCAGGGCACACTCATACACCAGTTACTCATACATCCACACCTATGGGTAATTAACAGTTAACCTCAGCATGTTTTTGGACTGTGGGGGGACCCCACAATGACATGAGGAGACCGTGCAAACTAATGTACCCAATGTAAATGTTGCTGTTCAATCTTTAGCTTGATCTGGCCACGTTTGCTGATTTTCTTTTGTGAGATAAGGTAAGTGGGAGTTTTTACAGGCAATCAACACATGCAGTTTATTAGAAAAAGTTCCCCATCCCCCAATTAAGGGTGTGTAGGCAAGAGTGGGTTATTTTAGAAGAGTGGTTATTTTATATAAGGTCTGGTATATAATACCCAGCATATGTCAAATGCGTACATGTCGAAGTACAGTGAAACTAAAATGTAGGGTTGGGCAGTATATTGACATTTTCAAATAATGTGAATGTCTACACAGCACTGTTTATATTGATACTTTGTTGTGTGCTAAAATTAGGTCTATCAAGCAGGAGTGGAGATGGATGGGATGGGGGTGGATCCATCCCCACCAGCTTCATAAGGACCCTGATCCATTGCCCCCATTTTGAGGACATAAAACAACTTCCAATTAATTGCATTACATCCCTAGTTATGGTTGGATATCTAAATATTCAAGTTCATCATTTAGCCTACTGTGAAGACCATCACAAACTAGGCTACTCGCAGCAAGTGAATGTTGTAGTGAAAATCAACTTGACCCTGAAGTTATGCATGTAAGTGTTCAGAAAGAGGATATTGAAATTCCAGAAACACAATATGGGTATGAGGAGTACCCCTGGCTGCATGTCAATCAGGGTATTGATCTAAGTATTGATTTTCACTACTCCAACTATTCTAAGACAGGAAAATCTACACAAGCAAAGAGTACAGAGTCAGCTTTTATCAGTGCCAGTTATGCAATTTGTTAAAAAAGTCAAATTTAGCAAAATTGAGAAGTTCTCACAACTACAGCACACAAAACCTGATCAGTCAATGTACAGCAGAGCAGTGCTCATATTGATCAACGGAAAGAATGCGGCGTTAATCTGCTAAAAGTTATTGATGGTGAGATGTTTCGAGTGAGATATGGTTTGGCCTTTAGTGGGCATGATCATTAAAAAGGGAACCTAGACTAGCTTTCAAGATGCAAAGCTGAGGACAACTCACCATTAAGCTGGTGGCTGTCTGCCAAGAGAGCGGTGTACATCTCTGGGGACTGCCAGAATGAATTAATCAATTTGATAAGCTCATCAATTGTCAGGGTAATCACAGCTAAAATCTGGGCTATGCCTGGATTTGCCCGTATCAGGCCTTAGAATTCAATCATTTACCAAAAACAGCTGTTAGTACCATATGTACATTTTGGAGCCCAGTGTATGAACGTAATAACACGACAAGCATGC
This sequence comes from Petrocephalus zakoni, assembly GCA_026774425.1. Lineage (NCBI taxonomy): Eukaryota > Metazoa > Chordata > Actinopteri > Osteoglossiformes > Mormyridae > Petrocephalus > Petrocephalus zakoni. The sequence goes on along the minus strand of JAODKN010000039.1, from coordinate 3,274,859 downwards.
TTAGCCTCCAGTGTTGTGAGAAATGTACTTCACTGGATACAAGAGATTGGCACATTGTTTGCACACTGGTGAACTAAGGAGTACCTTTAAACCTATTGCTGTAGCTGCTGGGGAGGAGCCATCCTGCCAATCAGGCCTTTTTGCCCCACCAAGTTGGCTGTGCATCTTCCATTCATGCCGTGGTGGCCCAATATGAAATAGTGCTAAATGCACTGGAGGAGATGGCTGCAAAATTGCTGCAGCTCTCAGTCTGCAAGCCCAACTCTGGGCTTGCATGATCAAACACAACAAGCTAATGTTGTACTGGGCCTTATGCTTGCCCTAGATATTATAAATGAACTTGAGACACTAAATACATCTCTCCAGAAAAACATTCAAACAATGGAAGGCATGTTTTCTGCAGTCTCCTTCGTCTCAGGGAGCTTGGGGGTAAAAAGAAACACTGAACACTGACAAAAGATCTTTAGGGAGGCAGAAGGTATGAGAATCTGCTTCTCCAGCCTATTGCTTTTCCACATACTCATAGGCTGGCAAAAAGATATTCTGGGTAGGTCACTGCTTACACACCTGGTTTGCCCTTGGATTTCTGTAAAACTGAAGAAAAAACTGAAGAAAACTCGAAACTCCAATTAATTATGTTTAAAAGTACAAAACAAGTACAAAATCAAGACAGATATTGTACAAGCTTTAAAAGAAATTGTCTCTGAAGTTCGTGGCCTAGTTGATCGGGCAGAGAAACTTGTTAGACTGTTGATGGCGGTGCCCATATTATCTGCTGAGGCAGAGTGCAGCTTTGGAGGATCGCATAGACAGAAAATCTGGATCTATCATGAGTCAAAAAAGACTCAATGGTGTTGCTGTGTGCCATATACAAAAAGAGAGGTTTGACAGATTGGACTCTAGGTTAAAAAAGCACAGTGGTTAAATATTATTTTTCTGTTTAAAAATCTGAAATACACTCCTTTTACAACAACTACACATTTTACAGCAAACCCTGGGTTCCAAGCAATGCCATATATTTGACCGACCAGCTCTGCACAGCTACGAATAACATTTCATGAATGGGGAAGATAGCAAACAACAATCAATATACAGGTTATTGTAGAATATTCAGAAAATCATCTTGTGCCCCGCAGTTTTAAAATAACTCCCCTATACAAAGATCTACGGAAAAAGTTGAGATGGCAGCTCTGTATGCAGTGAGTCTCTCTTTCCACTCTAGGCTGCACTCTGCTGGCAGTTTCAATTTTGCTGCCCTGTATCATTGCAGTTAAAATTTTGATTAAGTGCCCATTTTTAGGTGTAGATTTTTATCCATATGTTTTTGTGAAGGGGATGTAAGATCTGTCAGAGATCAGATAGGGTACTTAAAGTAAATTATGACAAATAGATTTGTCCTGTTCTCAAGGATAAGCCTCTAATTAAACACGCACTTTTAGTATAAATTATACTTCTCCTGAGAAAATTGTTGTAGTGATTACAAAATATTATTAAAAATACCAAACTCTGGAGCAAATGCCATTTTTCTCTAGTCCCACCTTCTTGATGTCTGATTTGCATAACAAATATAACAGTTAAAAGAAGTATTAAGTGTTTTTGGGTTATGGTTTTGTTGATATATGACTTTTGTCAGTGTTAAAACAATTAGTTTCGTCATTAACACATTTTTAAAAATAGTTATTGTTACAGAAACCAATTTAGCCTGGCAGAGGAACCGAAAAAAACAGTGAGTCACAGAAGACGGAGGAAATAGCATCACGCCATTGCTAACACCATGGGTAGGCCAAAGGTAAGTCCACTTTTATGTATTATATATTTTTTTTCAGCCTTAATTGACTGTGTCACTGTAACAAACACAACCCCGTTACTCATAATATCACAATATGACAAATAAATTTCAAAGTTTTCTTTAATTATATAATTATATAAGTTTGCCCTTGACAGTAATGCTACATTCCACCGGAAGCATCTATACCCGAGAAAAGGCTAACATTGACATTGATTTTCAAGCATGTTACTTGCACCCAAATTACTTTAATTAGAGTAACAGGATTGTGCTACAGCCAGGTTGCATCTCCTTCAGTTCACTCAGAAGGGACAATCTATCGTCTACAGTAACATTAAACATGTAATTATAACTTACCATAATCTACATGTTTTAAATGTAGTACTTTAATATAATGACATTTTTAATAAAATAATTTTTTTTTTCTTTTATTGCTGCCAGGTAGCCTAAGCATATTAGAGCTGCATCAGCTACCTGGGTTAGGGGGTTAGGGTTAGGGTTAGGCTTATTGACTCAAAATGAACTGAGTTTAAGATCATGCTCAGATAATTTTCACTACGCTAATAGACATTTTTTAAAGTTTTAATGTATTCCTACCGAGTTTTGGCACACCAGTGGGTGTTGCTGAAAAGCGGTGGTGCATCTGTGCCCGGCACGATGCGGCCGGACACAGGAGGTAGCAGTCCTCGGAAAAAGAGAAAGAGTAGTGGAGGATCCAGCTTGTGGTCTTGACATGTTTATTTGATTTACTTTCTAATATTCCGGTATGTCCGTGATGAGTTGGTGCTCCATCCTGGGTTATTGGCTCCAGGACAGGCTCCGGACCCCCTGCGACCCTGAATTGGATAAGCAGCTACAGATGGATGGATTTTTGTATATCAAAACAATTGTCGCTAAAATTGTTTGCTCTTCCACTTAACTGCATCATCTTATATAACATGGTATATAATAAGCAAATTGTGCTGTTGGTGAGCTGGCTTTTGTGTAGCTGTCTTTAATTTGCATATCCTGGCATGCTCCACTCCAAGTCGGTAAATAGACCTGTGTTCATTGTTGTTAATTGTTGCAGTGTAACCTGAAAATGTGTTCAGAATTACCCATGTATGTATGTGACCCTTACCTGCTCCCCGCCAACATCAGTACCCTGTCCCGGTAGGCTTACCCTGACTACTCAGCGCTGGTGCAGGAAGATCTGGCCTTGTAGGCTTTCCTCTCAGCCATCCTCTCGGACTGCCTGCAGCAGCAAGTGTGCCTCCTTCAAACAGGTGCTTGCAGAGGCAGAGTGAATGGAAGAGATCCTTGGCGCAGAAGCCCAGGAAAATACCGCGATGTAGTCGGTAGTGCCGGTGGAAGGCTGACCCTTAACTGAGAGCCCCATGACAAGAGACTTACCTGCTGGCTCGGCAGGAAGAGGGGCCACAAGGCATGCCCACCCAGAAAATGTCAGGAAACAAGCGAGAGGCCGCACAGCTTCCTTGATCCCCCTCAGACTGACGACCATACTACGACCACCATAGCTGGAGTCTGCTGTTGCTCCCTGTTTGACAGTGGCTCCACCATTTACATAATCAGGGTAGGGCTTTAACCAGGGATCCACAGCACGAGAAACCTGTGCTTGGTAACTGGAGAGACTCTCCTGATGCAGGATTATTGATGCCTTCAGGTCCACCAGAGAGCAGTGCTTGCGTCCCACAAGTTCTGGCTCGCCCCCATCGAGGACGACTGCATCGTGGGGATTGACTTATGGCGCTTTTCCACTGCATAATACGGTACGGCACGGTTCAGTTCAGCTCACTTTTGGGGGGTTTTCCACTGGGAACAGTACCTGGTACCTGGTCCCGTTTTTAGTACC
>JAODKN010000039.1:3257944-3268637 GCA_026774425.1 Petrocephalus zakoni | reverse complement strand
AGTGTTTAATCGGACTCTTTTAGCACTGGCTTTCTCTCATACAGTGCCAAGGAGTGGTATACACCCAGTGTTTAATCAGACTCTTTTAGGGGAAAGGGGGAGGTGAAGGGGGGTTTCCATGTTAACCCCAAGCACACCTCTCCCCCCAGTAACTCACGGTGTCTTCTTATGTCAGGGCAACAATAATTTTCTTCACTGCGTTCCCTCCTTAAAGCCAAGGCTTTGTGGGATTTTTTTTAATAAGGGCGGGGGCCTGTACTGGATTATGTGGCTAGTTGCTAGAATAGAACCTATATTACCCCAAAAATTGCATTCCTTTGTACCTCTCATTAAAGTTCAGGGGAACTTCAGATCATGCGTTATTTTCTCCTAATTCTCCTTATTAGGTGCACACACAAGTTTGAATCAATTACAATGTATCATACAAAGAAAAAAATATGCATTTCAAATACAAATTAGTGTAAGGAGAACAGAAACATAAATCCTTAATAATAGTAATAATGCTACAAAATGATTCCCATAAACATTCAAATGAAGCAGGGTCCAGTTTCTTCTTTTCTCTTATCAGTCTCTGCTTCCTTACTTACAGACACCACTGGCAGACTTACACCAGGCGCCTTCTCCGAGTAGGATAACAGAATGCGCTCGTCCTGTTTACATGCCTCCTGTCCCTTGTGTTATAGGCCAGCCTTTAGCGTCTGCTTTTCCTCGTACCCTCAGGGTTGAGGACAGGCATTGCAGCCACTGGTGCTCCCCAGTAATATATGTAACTTAAAATTGTATTTAAAACGCTACTAATGTGCCGTACCTTATAGAAATTGTGTCAGCTGTTGTTGTTCCCTTTCTTCCATAGTCGCCAATGTCCCTGTGTCCAGGCCCATCTGGGCAGTGCTCTCTGCAGACAGTGGGTGGAGCTGAGCGGGGGACGGCTGCTGACTCAGCCTGCAATGCTGCATCCGTTTATCTGCAGTGCAGTCCCCACACCCTGCCTGCAGACACACAAGCTACACGAGCCCGCCCCCTCCCCTCTCCCACACACACACAGACGCACACACACTGACGCCACTGTGCTGCACCATAAATGAGGAGGACTGTGAAAGAGTGAGACAAAACATACCCCATCCTCTTATGTGCTGCTTGGATAAAAAGACGACTTTATATATATGTACACACACACACACACACACAGACATATATATAAAACTGGTCTCCCCTTTTCTAATTGTTGGGCCTTTATCAAGCTTTTTCTCCGCCCTACACTGCCCTGTGTTTTGAGTGTGTTCATTAGACGTGCTTGTCTGGGTTTCGGTGTGCATCACTTTCTTACATACTGTAGATTGTAAAAAAGGAAAATATGCAGATTCCTTTCAGTTGCATACATGGATGAAAAAGTCACCACATTTATTCCTTTCAAACGTTTAGTTTATTTACATATAAACACCCAATGCAACATTTCAGTCAAAAGACTTGCACTTGGAGTCTAAAAGGAGATCCCCAACAGCAAACCAGTTCAAATTTGTCGACAACTGAAAAAAAAGCTTGTATAAAGTAAACACTACATTCTAAAGACCATACAGTTACAGAACACAAAACCAGTCCAAGTACAGTTTCAGGATTCAAGATTTCTATCTAGAGAAAAATGTGAAAATTATTATTTTTTTGATGATACAAATTGACTTATTCTCTTGATTTGGATTGCTACAGCTAAAGCCAGCTTAAAGCAGTACCAGTTTGCATGTATTTACATCCAAGAGAGCAAGACTCCTCACTAAATCAAATTTTATACCAATATGGCTATTATTGAGGTTTCTCCATTTGTAACCAGCCCAGAGAAGCATTTTGACTGTAATGTTGCCACTTTCATGTGTGTGTTTGGAATCCCCTGAATTCAATATGGCTGATTATCAGAACAGTTCAGTGCCATAAAACCACATAAATGTCCATTATTGTCTAAATGATGATTCTCCTCTTAAGACATGATGATCATGTTTTCATATGGACAAGTATGGTATATATTGATATGTCCCCAATAATCTAATATAAGGGTATCGTGATACCTACCTTCAGTCTAGTATGTAAACCTTACAGTGTGCAATGACACATATGAATGGACACACATAGCAGCTAAATTTTACTTACCTATGAAGAGCCATACTGAATTGAGGAGATCTCAAATGGTCTGTTAGCTGCATTATAGTCACACAGAATAGTTGCAGACATTGGGTATAAATATCACAATGTACACAATAAAAACACTTTTGACAAAAACTAACTTCCAACTTGAGACCATATAAATAGTCTAGACAAAACGCAAATCTACACCGGCAGCCAAGATAGGGCAGTGTGCGACAGCTGTATGTAACCGACCCTCCCCACCCCCCCCCAGAAACCTCTGAAACTGGAATGATGGGAAACCCAGGTCCCCTAAATCATGCAGTCTCCGTTTGTCCCTGAAACCCTAAATAAAATGAAACACAACAAATAACTGGAAGGCTGCTTTATTATTAATAAAAAGTATCGTGCTCAAATGAAGACAATATTTCAGAAGTCCATGTAGTTGTGCAACACACCCTCTTATATCATCATTTTATCATATTGGCAGAGAATAACAATATATTATAAAAAGCACCTCTTACTATTTTTCAACAGAAATCAAATCATCTCAGTCATGCCAATGAGTAAAACATTTACTGAACTGAATGTCAAGAAATGATAAACGCATGTCTGGAACAAATCACTCCGGAAGATGACCTACAGAGCTTTTTTTCCAGTTCATGAGGATGTTACACTGAATGCTTTGCTTACAATCTGCAGGTATTTTTTTCCTAATGTACTATTTTGTGTAATATCTTTTATTGGTCAGTTCACAGGCAGTGTTTTCAACTTTCAGTATGTTCACGTCCCTGATTCACATTGTGCTGCTTTTTGAGAAGCTCCTACAATTATGGAGATTTTAGCCTGGCACTAAAAAATAGAAATATGCACACATTGTAAAGACAAAAAAAAATGACAATATGAACAAATCAAGATCCAAATAAACAGGTAAAAATGCAAATGACAAAGCAGAGATGCAGGAGCTTTGGCAGAATGCAACAAAGAAGAATACTGAAAAGGAACTCAGGTGTGTGTCGGGAGCCCTTCGATCAGGAGCAAATCATTACCACAGTACAGTCTATGGACACATTTGTGGTTTCCGCATGGTGGCAGTAGAATTTTATAGGGCAGTTAAAGTTTATTAGAGTAAGCCTGTTCAGGAGGGGCACACGGGTGTGATAAAAAAGAGTATAGAAAAAGGTTTGCTGGCAGCACAATCCTCTCACCTCAGGCTATAAAACCACAGTAAGCAGCTCAGAAAACACTGTGCACCAGCTGGTCCCCAAAAACACAGAGATCCAGGGCCAGCCTAGAGTTTTGGTCATCCATTACACTGTGTTGCACAATAAATGTAAGTGATTACTATTAGTAAAGGTTCTTAAAACCTGGAATTAAGAGAGGAGAGACCGTGTCGGACAGTATCCAGTTATAAACTTATTGTATATAGTTTTTGTATATATTACTTCTTTCAATTTCCCTCATTATTGTGAAAACTTTCTCAAATATTGAAAAGTGTAACAAATGTGTCAAAGGGCATCAGCTGGAAGCCATTCTATATTATTGTTATTTATTATTAGATTAATAGTTATTTTTTAATTCTGTATTTACAAAAAACGGCATGCTAATAAAATAAAATGATATATTACATTATTTATAGTTTCTCTCAGAAAAGTTATCTTTTCAGCATTTTCTGACACATCACAGCCTGTTTTGTACACATAGTTTGTAAAATATATTTATCGTTACTTCTGTATGAATGTACATTTTGTTTAAATGTCATGATGGGCACACAAAACAATCGTATTACATTATTTGCTGCACTGTTTATTATTATTTTTTATATATTTTTAGTTTACTTGGATTTAGTCCGCACCACCAATAATTCAGAAACTCGTGTTTCAGAAAAAGGCAAGGGTTTAGTGTATAGGAGGTTAGGGAGGACATTTGATAGTTAGGATAAATGCCTCAGTGCCAAGGTGGGGTAAGCCTTGGCCTGAATGAAAAATGTCAGCTGGATGTTGTGTATTACTCTCCTTTGTTGACACACAGTTTTGTGAGGCTCCCTCTAACCTCTGGGCCTCCCGCCATACCATTTACACCCAGAATAAAACTGCTTCACAGAGATAAGACTAGAATTTTCTTTGCCTCCCACCCCCAGCTCCTCAAACTCCAGAGGTGGGGGCCTGAATGTCTAAGTTCAATGGCAGTTAAGAGACCTTAGTACTACACTGATCCTATAAAAACCTGAATGAGCCTGGGCGTATGTCAGCTTGCTGCCTTCTGGAAGGTTCACTTTGACCTCAGGTCCTGAAGGGTGGGACATTCACCAGTGCCACAAATTTCGCTCAAGGCAGTGATCTTGCTTTAATTTTTTTTTCTTACAGCCCTTCTAATGAGTAGGTTGGCAGCTTCAGAAGCATTGACTCTCCCAAAATAAAAATCATAGTCCCCTTTCTCTGCACACTAAACTTACACTTTCCCTACACTGGCCGTATCCCCGTCGTGATCTGTTCTAATTATCACATCCTCTAACAACACTGGATTAAGCTATTTTCTGTGCAACATACGTTTTCATTTATCTTGAGTATAAAGCACCTCATTTACTCATCAATATGAAAACCAACCATACTGAAAAGACGCATTGAAAAGTTTGAAAGTTTAAGGTAGCTAAAAAATATTTAAGTTCGCCATTGCACAAGGATGGCAATAGGGAACAGAAGTAGGGATGCGGGCCGGAGCAACCGCAGGGCTAAGCCTAAAGCAACAAAGTCAGCTGCCACTGTTTCAGGAGTATAATCTTCTCATCATCAGTACTGCCTATTAGTGCTCCTTTTGGGGAAAAATAAAAATAATGTGCACCTAGTCAATCAAACCCCTCAACAGCTCTCTGGCTAAAGACAGCCAGAATATTGCAGACCACATAGCTAACCAGTGTTTGTTAGCCACAACTTCGTTTTGACGGGACTCTTCTCCGAGTAAAACCTTCCTTCCCAGTGCATTTCCCTTCTTCTGTTATTTGATGTGGCACATTACTGGTATACTCAAACAGCAAAATGTTGTTTGCCTTAAAATACTAGTGAATTTTCACTTAAAGATGTTGATTGGACAGTAACATCTGTGAAGGACACGGTTTATAACAACTTATTTTCCGATTATTGTGAATCACAATAATAACCTTTTTTCCTATATTTCTTTCCTGTGGATAGCCTACAACTTATGATCAAACCACTGGTGCGGTTTGAGTATTAGTGTCGTGTGGACTATGATATTCATGCATGATTCCTGATCAAAACATGCCATCATGCAAGTCATCTCTATGCATTGAACGAACACAATAATTTATTCACTGGGAACTCAGTCTGAGTAAGTCCCCTTCAACCCAAGTAAAAACCCTGAATAATTTCCCCCTCTCCTATCAATATGAAAGCCCATATAGAAAACGTCCATTATGTAGGTATAACAAATATAAGATGAAAACACTAGTGACATGGGCTGTTCGTTCCATTTCAAATAATGTGGATGCAAGAATACTCAGCACAAGGACCTTATATTGTTCTGGGTCCTTCTGTCTTTTTTGCCTTCTACACAAACTTAGTCTTCTTGATGGTTACTGTTGTTCATGCCTATTAAGGACAGACAAAAAAAACCCAGACTACTCGATAAAGTCATTGTAAAAAGCCCCGGTGGTGCAGTTTCCTTTAGAAGAAATCCACAGAGTCATTGCTTTTGCACCAGGACACAAAGGGTCTTATTTCTTTGTATATCTCTGTGTTCTGTAGCAGATGGTCCCCAGTAAAAATAAAATAAACAAACAAACAAACAAACAGACAAATAAATAGATTTGTCATGAACCTGCACAGATTCTGTTCTGCTGTTCAAGCTGGTTGGCATTTTTAAACTCTCGCACAACAATGTCACATACTTAGCTGATTTAGTTTCATTCAAGTGTCTTCAAAGTTAAAAGAAACTGAGTGTTTTCTTCCACATAGACACTTTTCCAAATGTGTGTAAACAATTTTTGTGTTACTCCTTGATTTTTTTTTTTTGTAACTTAAAAATGAAACATGTTGTACATGTGTTGCGTTTGATTGAGAGTTACATCTGGATTTACTCCACCAGCTACTGCTATTGGTTCCTAACACTTTGATTCCCTGATATCTTTTTGGGTTTTTCCCTTCTCTTTTTGAGCCCGTCCCTCATTTTCCTCCTGCTTCTCTTTGTCAGGTTTCGTTACACTGTCATAGGAAGGGAGGGAGGCAGTGGATGGCGTGCCCTCCTTCTTCTCCTGGTTGGCCCCCCCGTTCTCTAACTTGTTGCTCTCCGGCCTGCGCTTGCAGATGAAGCCCTGTCGAACCAGGTGGGCACGGAACGCTCGCTGGATCCTGATGGCTGACACGTCCTCTTGTTTACGCCGCAGTGTGGTGGTGATGGGCTCGTATGACACTTTGGAAGGGTTGGCTGCCACAAAGCGCTCCTCCATCTGCTGCCTCAGCATGTCCAGCTCACCACTGTCACCCAGCACACGCTTGGTGAAGGCAAATAAGATGTCCAGGCAGTGGATGCGATCCCCGCTCACCATTGGCATATCCATGGCAATCAGCTCAATGGTGTTAGGTTTGGGCACACGCAGTGGGTGCTCCAGTGCGTCCGCAAAGTCCGACAGTTTGGCAAAGGTTATGAACTGTGAGGCATCTGGGTCGAACTTCTCCCAGATTTCATAGAAGGTCTCAAAGTCATCCTCACTGAGTGGGTCTGCACTCTCTTCGGTGGCGACGCTGAAATTTTCCAGAATGATGGCAATGTACATGTTGACCACAATAAGGAAGGAGATGATGATGTACATTACAAAGAAGAAGATACCAACGGATGGGTTGCCACAGTCACCCTTCACTGTGGTGCCTGGATTCTCTTTCTCTGGACTGCAGTCGGGTGGGTAATTGAGGATGGGCAAAAGCAACCCATCCCAGCCGGCCGACGTCGTGATCATGAACAGACAGATCATGCTATTTCCAAACGTCTCAAAGTTGTACATATCATCGATTCCAGCTTCCCTCTTGACATAGGCAAAGTTGGACATGCCAAAGATAGAGAAGATAAACATCACCAGGAAAAGAAGCAGGCCGATATTGAAAAGGGCTGGCAGTGACATCATCAGTGCGAAGAGCAAAGTTCGAATTCCCTTAGCTCCTTTGATCAGACGCAGGATGCGGCCTATTCGGGCCAGACGGATGACTCTGAAGAGAGTCGGTGACACAAAGTACTTCTCAATCAGGTCTGCCAGGAACATACCTGAAATTTAGAGTGGAGAAAAAGATATGTCTTATTTGTGTCACCGGATATTCATTGCTGGCATTAAAAAAAATGATTTCTACCACAATTTTCCATGACTCTGAGAAGATATGTGAAACCCTATCATGGTCAGAGCTGCCAGAAGCTAACACCAGCACGGGGAGAAAACCCAAACATATTTGGCGGAACACACAACAGAGGTAAGGTTAGAACTCCCAGTCCTGGGGGTGTGAGGCAACAGTGCTATTCACCATCCCATTATTATAGAGTGTCCCCTGAATTACTTACCCACAATAGACAGGATAACAACAACCACGTCAAAGATATTCCAGCCATTAGTGAAGTAGTAATGGCGCAAGGCGAAAAGTTTGAGCACAAATTCAGTAGTGAATACAACGATGAAGATAAAATTGATCCAGTACAGGATATTTTCCATTTCTTGTGTCTGATCATCAGTCTCCACCATCATGGTAACCATGTTTAGGCAGATCAGGATCATGATGGAGATATCAAACACCTGCTGTGTCACAAAGTCAAACACCATTCCCTGGATCTTGTTCTGAAAAAGGAGAGAAAAACCTAAATATTGGGTATAATGTTACCTCTTTCACTGGGTCATCTAGTGCAATATGGTTGTATTTGTTACCGACTACTGGGTAATGATTATACAGGAAAACAAAGATTTTGCTACTGGAAGTAAAACATGTGATGTGCATGAAATTGACTGTGCCGAGTCCAGATCTGCACTCAGATTTTAAGTTATAGGCATAGTATTGTTTTTGTCAAGTGTGTCCACTATTGCCTCATTTGAAATACGTTTCCTGCTTGCATTCATGCATCATCTGTGCACATTCCCACAGATCACATGATGTAGGGCGACATTCGGGGCCGCCATCGCACGGCTCGCACGTGGCTCACGCCCAGTGTATGGCCTGGTGTCATGTGCTGTGTGGGTTTAGGCATGTTGGTGAGCTTAAGTCAAGATGGGCGAGTACTGTTGGTTTCTGCAGTGGGCAACAACGGACACTCACAAGCGCAAAAGCTATCTAAAGCACTTTTGAACAGTATATTATGTTTTGATTTAAGTCTCAGGTGAACTTCAGTTTTTACTATTGTGTCGCAGCAAATACTTTTTTCAAACATCACACCGCTGTTTCCTTATGTATGGTATTTCTACAACAAAAAATTCTTGGTCCTGCATGCATAACTAAAGATATTGATGTGATAGACAAAATGCTTTTTCAGATTTCAATCCAGCACACTGGAATTAATGTAGAACACATGGATTAGACAAAGTAGCAGACAGAAATTATTTTTTTTTGTGATTCAATGTTATAAAGTCAATGCTTATTGGAGAATACTGGATTAACAATTTAACTGACATAATACTGAAATCTCTAACAATACAATGACAGACATGTGAAACCTTCAAGGGTCCATTTCCAAGAGCATAGTCCCTAACAGCGTTGACAACTTACATATTTGGAACCATGACAGCTGAACAGTACCGACTTTGTAAGTTGCGAACGGGAGCTTTTGGGAAACAGAACTCAGATTTTTCAGATTGTCGATTTTGTTTCAAACTTAAGGAAAATGACGCTGTACCAGTGGCCTGGGGATCGGCTTCTGAGGCTTCTTGGATCCTAGTTTCTTCATGGCATTGTAGTACTTCTTTTGTTCTTCTGTCATGAATATATCCTGACCTCCAAAGTATAGAAATAATATAAAATGGTTATAATCTTTCTCATGTACAATATTTCTCAAGTCATGTAAAACACATAATTGGTAACACTCTGCTTTGAGGGGGTACAAATAATGCGGTGGTACAATATTACTTAACCTATTAATTAATCTGGAAGCTAAGTGTTAGTTATGTACTTATCCCTTGTTTGTTCATCATTAATCAATCATTCCAGTTCATGTATTTCATGCAGTTACTATATTTGTTCATGATTTCTGCATAAGTAGTAACTGATTTACTAAGTTACGTGTGCCCCCACAAGTAAAGTGTTAAAAATGATTTGTCTTATTTTACTTATTTAAATACCATAATCTTTTAGAAGCATTACTTGCTCAAATGTGTATAATGTGCTAAAACCATGTACAGTATATAGAAAAAAGAGAGATAGTAAGGAAAATGGTCTTATCTTTTTCTTTTGCTGATTGAAGTTGTCAATGATGACACCAATGAAGAGGTTCAGAGTGAAGAAGGAGCCAAAGATTATGAAGATGACAAAGTAGATGTACATATAAATGTTGTCTTCATAGATAGGCTGGTCTTCCACCTGTGGAAGAGCACATGTTGCTTAAGAGGTTCTCCAACGGGCAACAGGCCAGAATATTATTGTTCACATTGCATTCAAACTCTCAAAGTATAAATGAGCGAGGATGTCTAAATATATTGTTGTCCAATGAAAATTGTGTATGTCCACTTGACAATTGTGACGATTGTGACTTTTTACTATAAATGGAATATGCCTATTCTCCACTGTCTTCTGATAGCATTTGATCAATTAACCAATGAAAATATCTTTTATGAAGTAATACATTTAATTAGTTTTTGTATTTTATGGATTATTTTATATTAGAATTTTTTTGTGATAAAAATTTTATTAAAGAAAAATCACAGGGATGAAACAATTATATGAATATATTGCTAATTTTAATAATGTAACATTGATGAGTAGATAACTAGCTTTGTTTTGTAGTTTTTTTGTTGTCACCAGGGTTACAATCATAACAAAAACTAAACGTGGAAAAACATTTTTGTTAACTGAAATAAAAATAAAAACAAGGCTTCACAAGAAAACGATAACTAACTGAAACCGTATTGTATATTTACTAAACAAACTAAAATAAACTAAAATTACAGAAACAAATACTTTATTTATACATAACTAGGTGGATGGGGGATGGACTTGCAACACTTTCTTTTTCAACTGGTTATGCAAATAGCCTGCCTCTGAAACACAATACAACTGCTGTCTCCAAACAGTTACACACTCAGAAAAGGTGCTGGAGAATTGGAAAAAGATATAGTCATGTGATTTTGTTGTAATAAATATTGGGGTATTTTTAAAGCAAAAAGAAGGTCAACATAAATTTCTCACAAACAAGTCTGGGAGTGATTATAATGAAAATTATTACAAATGTCTTGGAGAACATATGCGGTGCATAAGCAGCGGAGGTAAACTTTAAATAGATTTTTAAACATATACTAGATAATCCTGAAGAGGAATAACACTATGTAACAAATTTTTATTTTTATTTTGTTCCTGGGTACAAAGTGTGTTTTCCTAACCCGTTATGG
>JAODKN010000039.1:3247537-3257844 GCA_026774425.1 Petrocephalus zakoni | reverse complement strand
CTATTGCTCCACAAAAACTTTGCTTTTTTTTTGTTGTTTTAGGCAAACGGGTTCGGAAAACACACTTTGCTTTTCTGTGCTGTGGTCATAAAATCAAAGTTTGTGCTGAATGTAGTCATTTATCGATAGGCTTTAGACATAAGCAGCTGAAATACAACACTTGGAAGCCAGGAACAAAAATTGTGTTACATTGTGTAATCATTAAAATTGCAAAGTTAGCAAAATTTTTCCAGAATAAACATGTTCTAGTGAAACTAACCATACATTATGAAGGTATTACATTTTTATAGGTTCATCTTGTAAAGTAATATATGAGAATGTGTTTTTACACACTCCTGAATTAATGTATTTGTGGACAGTGTTTTTCACTGGATAGGATTCTTCACTGGTTGGCAACAATATGCTAAAATATGCTGCAGCTGTTATAATAAGCTTAAGATTTCATGACTTAGTAAACTTTTCCATATATTCAGAAACTCAAGATCTTTCTTTTTTTTACACACAGAATCAGACAAAACCTACTCACCCTTCTGGAGTCAACTGCTGCATACATGATGTCCATCCAACCTTTGAATGTAGCCTTGACAAGTCAGTAAGAATAGCATAGGGTCAGAGAAGTATGAACACGGCACAATTCTTATTCGCAACTGACAATCACCCAGTGAGACTTAATTCAAAGTTGAGTATTTCTGGAAGTTTTGAGCAAGGCTAATGAATACTGAAAATAAAATAATAACAAAAGCATTTAGTTAATCAGAATAAAAACTAAAGTCATGAGACATGAAAATGAAACTATAAAAACAAACTTCAAAACTAACTGAAATAATTTGTAGCTTGTATTACTTATTTTTAGAAGCTTTAGCCTGTCTATAAGCTATCAGCCTACTGTATATTGGCTTACTAGACGTCCCTCCCCTAAATAAACAAGTCAATGTTGTCAAATACACAAAATATCCGAAGCTCATTAAAAATACAAAATGAAAATTCAAAACACAAAAAAAGGGAAACAAAACTGAAAAACTAATAAAAAAATGGAACCAAAATAACCTTGGTTTTGCAGCACATATTTGGCTACATTGATTCAAGTAAGGAGTTCACAATGGATACAAACCTCAGTTTTCTGTGGACCTTCTAAAAAAACAACACGGACCATGGGCTTCCAACTTTTATTTGCGAATGAATGAGGGAGAAGATACAGAAAAAAGACAAAACTGTTGGAGTAAAAGGGTCAAAGAATGGATGGGAAAGTAGAGGTGCAAGGAGAATAGACACAGGGCATTAGAAAGCTGAATGAAGCAGAAGAGATACCTAAATATAGCAGAGGTGGTGAAGACATGAAGATCCAAGGCAGAGAGGTGAGAACTAGTTACATGTGAATGCAAAGTTAAGGAAAACTCACCACTTGCAAAAGAGCCAGGTATCCTGCACCAACATTGTCAAAGTTGATCTTGACATTCTTCCACCTGACCTCAGTTTTGTTGGCATTAATTAAGTTGAAGCACTCAGTTTTGTTATTGACATCCTCGACTTCGAAGCGTTCTTCTGATGTCTCATTAAAGCAGTAGTAGTACTTCCCCGCAAACAAGTTGACCCCCATGATACTGAAAATCAGCCAAAAGATGAGGCAAACCAGCAACACATTCATAATGGAAGGGATGGCGCCTACCAAGGCGTTGACGACCACCTAGACCGGGAAAGACAGGGCACCACAGTGTGAGGACCACCAGGTGCTCTCACTGACACACGCACTCATACAAACTGGCACACTTCTCAAAGCTGCTCCATACTTGTATGCCATTTCCAGCATTAGACTAAAACCGCAGACTTCCATATAGACTGAAATAAAGCCTAAATGGAAAAAAACTATAAACTTATATTAGACTATCGTGGAAGCTGCGATTAATTAAATTTGGGATAAGTGAGATTTTGTCAGTTTCCAGTCATTACAGCTGCAAATGAATCCATGCTTGCTTTGTTACCCAGTGCACTGTTTCTCCATGCACACTGGTAATCTAGTGTTTATTTAGAATATTACATATTTATGCTATAAAATGCTAAAATTGCTAAGTTCTGGCACACCCATATGGAGCATCAGCTCTGTCTCACCTCACCTATCAAAAACATTTGCAATGAATAACTTAAGCAGTATAGTAATTTCAGCACACACTCCCAACCCCCCTCCCCCTTCAGTCATAGACACATCAGCAGTGAACCCAGCAACACAGTAACAGATGACAGTATTAGAGTATTACGCAGGCTGGCCGGTAACTCTCAGGCAGACAGCTGGGCATGCATGACTTTCCAAAACCTAGTTATAAAGCCATATTCCCCCATTGAACAGATATGTGAGCTACTTTACTGGATTTTCTCAGCAGCTGAGGCATGACCTGTGTACTGTTTGTCATGATGGTCATCTGCCATCTGCTTTTATAACAAGTCTCCTGCCAATATTTTGTAATATACATTATACAATATTTACATTTTTTGCCATCTCCAGTAAATCATGGTGATAATTTGATCCTCCTATTCATAATCCTCTAACACACACTTTTCTCTTTATAGGGTAAATTGTATGTACCCCATGGTGAAGAGTTCAGAGTGTGTGTAAAAAGACAGCACCTTAACCAAATAAGGCCCTTCAGATGTCCAAAAATGTGCTCCTTTTAAAATGTAAGCAAATATTAACACTAGAGAGAGATAAAATACTACCCAGGACTAACAAATTACTTTTTTTCATGGCTACCATTTGTTTTGGTCCCAACTTTCTACACTAGTGAAGTTTCACAATGTTTTGGGAACAACACAGCCATCCATGGAAATACCATGCTGTAAAAGACTGCATTGATTATTTAACACTGTCATGACATCATATCCAAAAAAAAAACCAAATAATACAAGTACTACCCATAACTAAAAAAAAGTAACAAACAGTACGACACATCTTCTGTCTGGGACATGCCTGAAGTTGCCAGGAGAATCACAGCTTGCTCTGACTAAAGGTAAATTGAATATTGAGAACTCAGTTACGACACTGAACAAACATTAACGTATTACTAGTAAAAGAGGGAAAATGGCTCTCAGAAGTACATAATGTGCATTGACGACTGAAAGGTTCATGCGTGTTACATGGCATTGTTGTGCAATCCTGAACCTTTAACAGAGAGGCACATGGTAATAGCAAACACCCCAAGTCAATTCAGTTGCATATTGAGTGGTGTTGTGCATGGAATGTCAGACACTGGTACCTTGCACAAGGACCTGGGTTTCTGTGCCTCACAGCCATGCCCTTATTGGACTCACCTGCAGCACACTGAGAATGCCTGGAGATCTGATACAACAGTCCCTCCTCACTAATTCTGAATCGTCCAAGTCTCCTTAGAACAATTAGGAGCAGCATGCTGCTGGAACCATTGCAAAGATTCAGAATTTACAACACCTGCTAAGAAAGGTGTTATAGGGCACTGAGGTATTCATTATTTAGTTGTATGCACTGTGTAAATTAAACATTTTCTGTATGCTATAGTGTGTAGTCCCGTATGATGAAGGGCTAAACAAAACAGCTCATTGACCAATGTCATCAGATAAAGACCATGTGATTAGTCGCTATAGCTACACCTGGCATCCACAGCTTTGGGTACTTAAGTAAATGCCTACTGGAAAAGAAATATATGTGTGTGTGTGTGTGTGTTGAAATTAATAGTAGATTAAAATGTCTTAAAAGCTATTTTGTATGCTAGCATAATTTCTGACACCTCTGTATATATCGCCATCATTTCTATGGCTCCACAAACAATGCATGGTACATGCTAAGTCAGAGCTCTCCTGTGCATGCAAACCCTACTTCAGAGTTTATAATCAAGCAAAACTTTCAAGTTTTATTTACCCAGTCATTTTGAAATACAATTCCAGCTCCCTGGTGACTCACTTATAATATAATACATTTTTTTAAGTATATGTTTCTATGTGGAGGGAGTTAGAGTGTTGAGAATATTAATTCCAGTATGTTTTATTTCTAGAGAATCCCCATCTTCATTTCTGTGCAGCAATTACAGTTTTTCAAAATGACAGGTATCATTGTATTAACCTGAAAAGTGATAAAGCTACATCTGTTTATGTATTCTTTGAACCACAGATCATAGAGTAACATAGCCTGTAGTTTGGAATTATAGCTTATGCAAAAATTTGGGCACCCATAGTAAAATCACATTACATTACAACTGCTGCAGGAAACGTTGTGCTTAAAAACATTACATTTGCTAATAATAATGCAGCTATCTTTTATTCCATGTACATGAAAACACAGGAACAAATTAAGTAATAATTGCGGCATTTGATGTTTCATTCAGAGGACTGTGAGGGCCATTCCAAAACCTTCAGTTTCCTCTCCTTCCTGTAGCTCTTGATGGATTTTTGGGCATGTTTATTATCTTTGCCTTGTTGTAGACGCCATCGCCTTTTCAGTATCAGCTTCTTGGCTAACTGTTTAACATTGCCATCCAGAATATTCTGTTGTTCAGCAGAATCCACTCTTCCCCGCAGAATGTTTCCTGTGCTACTGGGTACCATACAAACCCAAAGCATAATGGATCCACCCTCATGTTTAACAATAAGAATGATTTTTTTTTCATCAAATTCTTCGTTTCTTCAAACATACCTTTGCTGACTGTGGCCAAATAGTTCAATATTGACATCAGTCAGCATTTGTTTCCAAAAAGGGTCCAGTTTGTCTAGATTTTGTTCGGTATACCTCAGAGGCTGAATTTTGCGATGAGGTAGTAGGTAAGGCTTCCTCCTGATTAATCTTTTATGCAGATCATGTCTGAGCAAGTTACACTGGACTATGGAACCGAGGTGGAAAGTTCAGGTCCAGTAAGTACAAATCCAGAAGAAGATTTTGTTAACAGTGGAAAGAGATAACACACTATCCAGGACTAACAAATAATTTTTTTTTTCTTGGCTATCATTTGTCTTGGCCCTAACGTTCTACAGTAGCGAAGTTTCACAGTGTTTTGAGAACAACATAGCATGCATGGAAATACCATGCTGTAAAAGACTGCATTAATTATTCGACACTGTTATAACATCTCCCAAAAACAAACAATACAAGTACTCCCCAAAAATGGGGAGTTCTGAATCTGAACTTTCCACTGCTGCTGTGGAACAGTGCACCACCACTCCTTTGTCAGCCAAACCTTCCCTCAGGTTCTGCAATCATATGAGGTCCTTCCTTTACCTTTCTGGCCAGCACACATGCAGATTTGGTCTGTAAGACCAACTTTCTTGGTCTTACAGATCTTGCCTGGACTTCCCCTCAACCTCCATTTCTGGATTATATCACGAACAGTAGAAATTGCGAGCTGGAAGCTTTCTTCAGTCTTTTGATAGTCTTCCCCTGCTTTGTAGGCGTCATTTAGCTTCATTTTCAGATCCTCACTCAGTTGCTCAGAGGAGCCCATAGTTGTTGAGAGACAGCCCAGCATTTGGGGTGGCTGGGAATTTATTAAGCTCTGCATTTGTCAACAGGTGACAACTCCAAATGGCCAAATGAAATTATTAGGGCCAAGGACCTAGAAAAAAATGCTTGATCAACGGACAAGTGGAAACTTTTGCCCATGCTACAATGGCTATTTAATTTATTTCTATGTTTTGACGTTCATGCAATAAAAGGTATACATTAACATTTGCAAATAGTTTGTTTTTTTAACACATTTTTTCCTGCAGCAGTTACTTTTCACTTACATAATTGACTAAATATATAATTTTCCAGGGGTGCCCAAATTTGTAATGTATTGTATTTCATAATATTCAGTGAACACTTTTCACATAGAAAATACCTTATGTATGATACTGCGCACATTACGAATATGTCATCAGCTAAAAAATGTACTTTAAATGCTTATGAGAAGACAGGTTTTTTGCCTAAAAGTCTGTTACAGACTAACACATGGTCTTCTTAAAAAATCAATCTTTAAATTAAACTACGAAAAAGGTAGGTAAAGATTTCAAGCTTCACCACAAGTATGACAAGGCACTATATGTTTAACTATATTATAAGTGGCACCATGGGATGTTCATTAAACAACATCAACATGGAATTTTGCTGGCATGTATCCCATGCTACTGGGGCAGCAATATTTCTGTCTATGTGAAAGATCAGCCTCATGCCTCAGCTGTTAGACCTTATCACCCAATCGGAGTTCCCATTGCAAATGGAAGGAGACATCAAGTTCCCATGACTTTCCCCATGTTGTGCTGTGAAACACACTAATGTGTTACTCATCTGCCAGAAGACTTGGCCATTTCCTAAGCTTCTGTGACAAGCTGAGCGAATTAGTGCTGTTTTGCAAAATATTAATTCCGGTGACCATTCAAAATGGCCACTAAATAAATACAAAATAAATTGGGAGCAGGTTTAAAAATGTTGGTGATTGTGCTTTGGCAGAAGCTTAGTAAATGCATACGTCCTACAGCTATAGCTAAGTAAGTGCTGCAAAGATCCCACATATAGATCCCAGACCAGAGGGAGACTTGGGCGTAGCCATCGGCATGTGAACCTCCAGCCCTGGAGGAGGCAATGCAGGGTCCAATGTGCTAAAGTGGACAGTGACAAGCTGAAGAGGGATGAGGGGATGACAAGGTGGGTGGTGGAATGGGGGCAGACTTGGAGGTGGGCTGTGGGGATGAGAAGAAGCTTGCATTATGAGACAAGGCCACCAGTCCTCAGACAACAAGAGACTGGAATGACAACAACCAGGTGCAATTGGCCACAACCATCAGGAAAAATGTTATTCTCATCCTCTGATGTCGAAGATTATCGCTGTACAACTGGTGCACAATTTTTGTGCTTGTTCTTTGCTTTCTTTTTTACCTATTTTTTTTTTTTTTTTTTACAAAAAGGAACAGAGTGTTCCAGTCTGTGGATTCTGCCATCTCTTTGAGGAGGGGGATTTGGAATTGGTGATGGTGTACCTTTGCTGCTGGTGGTTCTCTGAACAAGATGCATCAGGGTATGGGGTGAAGTGGGTGTTAACTAAGGGGGGAACAGTACAGAGTGGGGGAAGGGGGTTCCCAGTTAAAAGCAGTAGATCAGCGATTATTCAGGCCAAATGAACATCCAATTGCTGATTTAATGTTCTATGAAATGGCATGAAATTTGATTTATATCAAGGGGCTTTTTGGGGCTTTACTTATATTTCCTGGGCCAATTTAATTATTAATGCAATCAAAAATATAAATTTCATTGTGATGAGGCAGCTTGGCAACAAATACCTCAATTTTATAACTTATCCCCATTTTGTATACTTTATTAATAGTGGCGTTTGCAAGAACATTGCAGGCTACTTGGGTCTAAAAGGTTCAATTCATATTGGGAAAAGGCTTCGTTACGAAAGCATTTTTTTTTTACAAATATTGTTTAAAAAACAAATAGATTTTTCATTCACAGCTGCATCATGACTTGTATCTTCAGCATATGGCAGAAAATATGTTTATGAAAGTCCTTTTTAATCCCCCAATATATCTTTTTTTTTCTTCTTTCTGTTTGATCAGTTCTAGCATGCTTAAACTGTTCAATAGGCATGCAGAAGGATCAGCTGCTTAGCTTTGGATCTTACCCTCATCCCTTCAAAACGCGACAAGGCTCTGAGGGGTCTCAAGGCCCTTAGTGTCCTGAGAGACTTAATAGGCCCTAGATCGGAGTAGCCCAGGGCATTAGCTATAAGGCTGACTATAGACACCTATACAGAAACAGAGAAGCAAAAGAGGTCCAAACTGTTAGAGATGAGAAAATGTTCCCCTTACAAGGAAATGGGCCTAGCATTGGCGGAAAGTTCTGTTACACACAAACAATATATACATATATAATATTCCAGTTATATATGTATATAAATATATAAAGTTCTTTCATAGGTCATAGATGCGCAGTATTAGACAGAGTGGCCCAAAATGTTTTTTTTTTTTTGTTTTTTGCGCAGGTGATGGTTCTTGACCTTCTTTGTACCTGGAAGGAAAGATTTGATTGAGAGAAAGAGAGAGGCGTGAGAATCCGACAGAAGGGAAGATTAAAGGCAGTGAAGTGAGCACACAAGGCTAGTTTCATACGAGGAAGCAAGAAGATGGGATTCACGAGGGATGGGGATGAAACTTTAGGGGAGGAGTGTTTAGGAGGGAGAGGTCCCTGTGGAAAGAGAGCAAACAAAGTCCCAACAGAGAAAAACCCAAGAACCTTACCCTGGCCCTTATACTGTGCCTCCATGTCCCTCTGGGCAGAAGCATAAAATCCCACATAATTAAAGACAGACAAATTAAAGGAACCTATGAGAAAGAATACAGGTAAAATGTACATGTATTTCACGTTTCCAGCCACATACATTTATCACAGCACTGATAATTCAAAGGGGGGGAGAACCACAGTCACATAATCACACAAGAAAGGAGAGGGGGGAGAAAGAGATGCCAAGATTGGTACTGAACTAAAACGACCGAATACCTCAAAGTAACGAAAGCCCACCCGGGCCTCTCTGCACCACCCTCCATCCACTGCAGCTGTGAACTAATGCCGCATTCCAATAACTAATTCCGGTGATGCCAGGTGAAAACATGTAGCACCATTACAATTTTAAGGAGATTTGATTATTTAGCATAGTCAGTCCATTATCCCACTCATTATCCATTCAACGAAAAGCAAGCGACAATGCAGAAGCTGTGTGTGCAACCCCTGGTGCTTCCATGGCAATTAAGAAGTTGATTAGCAGCCAGGTGCTGTTTATCAAATCAGCCTCATTATCAGATCATGAAGATGTTCCATTTCTATAAAAGAATATCTCTTGGCAGTTTGAAGCATTCTGGTCTATGCTTATGTCATGCCTAGTAAAAAAGACAGCAGTAATGATCCCTTAGAAGTAACTGTGGCTGTTTATTAGTCTGGCCCATTTACAAACAAACTGATATCTGGGAAGGACAGTTCAAGAAAGATTATTTCCAAAGAGAGAACAGTCATGACAGCTGCCATGGAATGCAGTGCTAAGGAATGCGCTTCCCACTAAATTCATCCTCAGCTCAGACCAAGAGCCACATCTAGGGATCTACAAGACATTGCTATCACGTTAAACTGAATGACTTTGGGACTGGAAACACAGCGAGCAAATGTGATCTTCATGGAAGGATAGCTAGAAGAAAGTCCCTTTCCTCAAAGAAAAACATGGCAGGACAACCTAAGATTTCAAAGTTGGATCTCAATAGAAATTTCTGGAACAATAGCCATTGAACAGATAAGATATAAGTTGAGATGTTTTATCATAATGCACATTGCCGTGTTTAAAAAAAAATCAAAAAGCATATGATGACAAACATTAATAACAATGCCGGAGGGGTAAGGATCTGGCCTTGTTTCACAGCCAAAAAACGTGCACCTTGCAGTCAGTGAGGCTGTGTGCCAGTGTTCTAGGGTTCAAAACTGGGGCCATGCTTCTGAAAGCCAAAGCTTGGCCAAAAATAGGGCACATGTTCTTTATATCTCAATAGCTGAGAAAAAAAACAGTAAATACATTGAGAGATTCTGATGTATTGTTGTGGGACCTTAAGAGAGCAGTGTATAAATTAAATGCTGCCAAGCATCAATAAACTTTAGTAATACTGCAAGGAAGAGTAGTCCAAAATAATGTAAATGAAATATAATAATATAAAATAATATAAGAGAATGATGATCATGCTTAATTTTTCCCATAATGCTTCTGCAATCTGGCTTTTTATTCGTTAAATAAATAATGACATAATGGAATCTGTTATGTGCTGTTTATAGCCTGAGGTTAGATTTACCTAGGGCCAGGT
The DNA here is from genome assembly GCA_026774425.1 of Petrocephalus zakoni. NCBI lineage: Eukaryota > Metazoa > Chordata > Actinopteri > Osteoglossiformes > Mormyridae > Petrocephalus > Petrocephalus zakoni. The sequence goes on along the minus strand of JAODKN010000039.1, from coordinate 3,248,016 downwards.
AACGTCCTAATATATAAAGCGAAGAGATTACTCTCAGTACTGCAACTTACTTTAATGAAGTGCCAACTGAAAGATACACTATGTGTAACAGAATGTGGCCTTTATGGGGTATTTTTATTTTTGATTAAAATTTTGACAGCACCTCAAATAAGAATTTGTTAACATCAACTCTGACAATAAAGTTGAAAAGAGTGTTCTGACGAGTTGTGCGGCCGTGTCGAAACATGCTACCATAGCATGAACCGGAAGTCGAACAATGCTACCTCACTGCGCTCGCTTGCTCTGAATGAGGGTAGAGCAGAATAATAATAATAGCAATAATAATATGCTTCTTAACCATAAGTTAACTGACTACAGAGAACCCTATCGTCCCATTTCAAAGGAAAAAAAACTCAAATTCGAAGCAAGATATAGTGCCAAGACAAGCACACACCACGTCTTCTTCTACTGAAATAAAGGGAGCTGATTATGAGAGAGAC
>JAODKN010000039.1:3173964-3194902 GCA_026774425.1 Petrocephalus zakoni | reverse complement strand
ACGGGGGGTCACACCAAATATTGAGAGCATGATTCACTTACTTTTGCCACATGCAGATATGATATTGGATTTTTTTTCAATAAATTACCAAATATAATAATTTTTGTGTCATTTGTTCAACTAGGCTTTCTTCATCTACTTGTAGGAATTATCAGATAATATTTTAGGTCATTTTCATATAAAAATATAGAATAATTTAAAGAGTTTCAAGAACCACTGTATATGTAGCATTAAATAACCCACCCTAAGCATCATGGCACTGACACTGAGGATGAGGAGTGCCACTTTCACTTACCTCCATTAACTTTCCTACGTTACAAGACCAAAAAATTTCAAAAGTAGTTTTGACAGTAACTTTAGAAGGAAAAATGCATAAAAAGTGACTTTGTAGCAGCTCGACATTTCTACAAATTTGTCCACGGGAAGTTTGGAGCAATACAAATATAAGCAGGACTTGATAAATTGATACTTTGTTAAATGTTTGGTTGTTTCAGTTTCAATTGCATGTATCAACAATTGAATATTGCTACATTCCAGTTATCTCACAGATCAGAAGTCAGAGCTGGGAATGACATCACACCCAAGTTAACCTTGTTCAAGTACAATAAGTCGGAAAGACATTTAGGAATACCAGGGACCTATCTCAAAAATCAGAATTTCTTGCTTCCCCGGAAAATTTGTCAGATTTAAGGTATCCCAGTTTAAATGGCCCTTACCTTTGGTCACTGACATTTAGCCCAGAATACCTTCAACCCGACAAGTTACCCAGCTAAGCAAGAAATTCTGCTTTCTGAAACTTGCCAAAGGTCTAGCCAGGTTTTCTGCACATCAGACACCGCAACCACAGATAGTGGTTGGACAGTGCATTGCGTAACGACTGATTTTATGAAGCACAAACAAGACATAAGTGCAAATAAAAATACATCACCTACTGTTTTGAAGGTGTTTCATAAAACTGGCACACAAGTAAAAATGCTCACGTAGGCCACAGTGTAGCCTCGGCAAAGAATAAAAATCAGCCTTTAGATAAGATCGAATCCATTACCACAGCTGGGTAGCCGAGCTTGAGTCCAGAAAATTTTAATTCTAGGCTATAAATCTGAATTAGCAAACTTAATACTTGAAATACTTGTTAAATTATGACCTTCATTTTAAGTATTTTATGAATATCTATTAAAAAATATAAATAATAATTATTATTTGTTAGTTAATAATAAATAACAAATATATAATTTCTTAAACACAAAGGGAACAGAAATACACCTCCACTGCATCCTGTACTAATTATTAACTTCATTGTAACATGAATGTATCCTGCTGAGCACATTTAAAATTGGTTCTAGAACCAAGAAATACGCATAAAGTAGAACTGCCAGGATTAGCTGATGGAGTCAATGACGTCAAGGCTAAATATGCGTCGGGATCAATATTTTAAATCAACACAATGTTTTTAAGTTCTTTTAATGAAATTACCTTTATGGTTTCTAAAATGCTTAAATTCACTATAACAAATGTTTTCCTTTAATATCACAACTTAATTATGGGAGTAGTTCAAATTATCACAAAAAAAAAAGGAGATTTGTACAAAGTTTCAATGGCATCCCACAGAAACACTAGTGCTATGCATGAGCACCTGAAGGGAAAACACACAGGCACCATTTTGGATAATGGACTTCAAGAGTAGGAAAAACCACCGGAGGTGTTTGTGAAAATGTTTAGACTAGAATCTGGGCTAATTCTACGTTGACTGAAGGTGCCGGTGTGTGTGTTTGTGTATGTTGGACTTGTTGGGACCAGTGTTGTTATCATTAACTAGAACTGAAATGAAAAGAGACACTAAATAAAAGAAAATAATCTGTGAACTGAAGTAAAATGAAAACCATATTTACCAAAAACACCAAAGTCTTTTTACCTTGTTTACCTTGTTTAAAATCTCCTCTTTTAAAAGATGATGAGGCTGCTGAGCTGTCCCTTTCTTCACCGCGAATTCAGTGCTTATCACGTCCGTGATTTACCAATTTGCCAAAACAGTTGCATTTGCTGTGCTCCACTAACCAACTTTAATAAGCATAAGGATATGCCAAATGTATGCAGATTACTAACGTTTGGGCATAACAATACACACCTCATAGTGAGTGAAAATAATGTGCGTATAGTGCCGAAAAGCCAGCATCCATTATCTAAAGCCCAGCAAAAACAGTTTGTTGCTATCAAAATAAAATTTAATTAAACAGTCAATTAGATTTTCTGGAGGAAAATTTGTTATTCAGATTAATAAACCGACTGGTAAGATATTCACTAGTGGCAGCCCTAGCATAAAGCAATACAAAGTTCCTTTGAAAGGCTTTTTCAGGCCCTTCAGTAGCATCTAAGTATTAGAGCCAGCTATGTTGAAGCTACATTTGCTCTAAAACTGAGATGCTACTGAAGGCCTGATTATCTGTGTCAGGTGTGTTAAATTACAGCACCTATGCACCTAAGCTCTGCAGGGTGGTAGATCTCTAGGGTTGGACTGCCCTGTATTAAGGTATAACTGTAATAGGTTTATTTTTCTGGATTTATCAGGGAAATTTATCATGGGGAACCTACAGTCAGAAAATTTTATCACCAAGCTATCAAAATACAGGAACAGCACTGCTTCTGAAAATACCATCAAAATACAGTATACCATGGTATTAGATACCACCCAAACCAAAACATCCTGTTCAACTGTCCCCAGCATCCCCTAAAACCTTTAAACGTAACTACTCCATAGAGGCTGAACACTGACTGACTGTCTCACACAGTCCGGAATGAGTAAGAATGAGTTTTGGACACAGGGATTAATAAAGTAGAATAATTATTATTATAAGATGATGGCTAGCGAGCTAGACAGCTATCAGTAGACAATAATAGTCATAATAATAATGAACGATACTTTATTGATCCTTGTGGGGGAATTCTCTTTTTGCCTACCCCACCCTGCTCTCCATGATACTAAGACGCACATATAGGTAAGAGCAAGCCTGCTAGCAAAGTACAGCCACCTGCAGGGTGCTCATGATGCTGAGGGTTAGGGGCTTTGACCAAGGGCACACAGACGTGACTATTCTGGTCGGGCTTCATTACTGGGGACCCTTTTCCACTGCACTAGGTACCATATGGTACTTTCCTTATTCCACTGATTTGAGGACGAGTTCCAACACATAAAGTACCAAACCGGCTGGGATCCTTTTTTTGGTACTTCAGTACTTTGGGGTGGGACTTGCAAATGCTTTCTTTGTTGATTGGTAATACAAATAGCCTGGCTCTGATACACAATACAACCTCCATCTTGAAAAGCAGTAACAGACTCAAAAAACAACAATGGACAATGTAAGTCTCAGAGGCCACATGCCGCGCTCGTGCAAAAGCACCGGAGGTAAACTTTAAAATGAGTATTAAATGTTTACTAGATAATCTTGAAAAACGATAATCATCAAAATTGCAAAGCTTACTAAACTTTTTTCCCCAATGACAATAAAAATATTTTAGTGAAACTTACACCCCCCAAGCTATAATGTCCAGACAGTATGAAGGTATGAAAAAGCTTGATCGCAGCCTAGCTATCGTGGTCTTCGCGATGTAAGAACTGCCTGTGTATAATATGGGATGTCGGTATTAGTATCGCACACTGCCGAGCCATAAAATATCCTATAGCCATTTTGCAAATTCAGCAGAAAATACTCGTGCTGTGATGTCATTCAGTGGCAGGACCCGTTTTTATGCCCTTACTTCTGAAGTACCAAAAGCACCGGACCTGGTGCGATGAAAAGGCGCCCTAGGTAAAACACATTTTGGCTTGACATATCTGTTTGTATATTTCCTTTGCAAAGTTGTGTAGTCATTCTCCTCAGTTATCAATGCTTTGCAATATTTGCATTCCCTAGTATGCTTCTTTTTACTGGACGTCTTACACAAAAACTCCTTATGATATATGTATTCAAACTGGATAATCTCTAACTTGGCAGGCATGATGAGGGACATGGTGAATGAGCCAACAAAATCCCTTGTCCTCCACTACGGAAAATGGCTGATAGTCCAATGCAATCATCTCCATAATTTTAGTAGCTGAATCTCTAGTTCTTGTGCTGCTAATTTTGAATATTGATAAAGTTTTAAATATCAGCTGGTAATATCAGCCAAGACTGTCACCGGACTGATGCCAGTATCTTGATTTTTAATAAATATCAGCTTCTCCTGAAATATTGTAAGCTGTGTTCAATGATTATTTAAGTTATCTTTACACAAATCTTGGACTGCTTTACAGATCTTGTCTTTGTGTTATTAAACTCAGATTCTAACTGTACTAGTTTGTTATATCTCCTGTGTTACATGAACGTGAAATCTGATCTGTCTGTACTGATATCCAATTGCAAAACTGCACGTTACATTATTGCTTGAAATGCATTAGTGCAAACTGCAGTTCTTTTGTTAAACTGCACAAAACTAGCTGTCAGCCCTTTATTTCTAAATTTGAATTGATTATTTTCCTTTGAATTTTTTTAGTTTTTTTATTACCTTACTACTATTAGACAATAAAGTGTTGATAGTAAGTGTTTAATGTTTACTTTTTGGTATTTAATTGTTAGATTAATGTCCTAAAATGAATATATGCTGATTAACCAAGACAAATACATCAACAACTGTGTACAATGGCATTATGAACATAATAATAGTTATATAACCAGACTTCATCAGAATAATCTATGACAAAGTCAAACTATGTGAAATCTGTCAGAGCTGCTTCAGGTACCACATAAAAGTACCAACTTTTACCTTCTAGGGTACAATTACTTGTCACTGGGGGTCAGTCGTACTATAGCTGTAGGTCAATGTCCCTTTACAAAAGGGGTACAAAAACAGACTCTGAGGAACATTTCTGGACCATTGGGGGGTACTTTCATGCTATTTGTACACTGTGGAACAAAAATATACCAGAGATGTACCCTTTTTTCGGACACGCAAAACCCTTAATGGGAAAATACTGTAAATTGCAACATATTTAACCCTATTCATGAATATTAATTTAGATACCATAGCTTTGATGTGGTGGCGTACTGAATTAGAAGCATCTAATACTCAAGTACGCAAGTATTTCTAATACTTCCTAATACCCTGCCAGTGGCAGCAGTTACTGAGAGGTGTCAGTACCCTGAAGAGGAAAACAAAGAGGAGCAGGTACCGAGTATCAGTGAATATGGACCCAATTTAAGCGCTGGTTTTAGACAAATCAGTTACAATAAAGGCCAAAATGACAGAAAGTCTGCCAACATTCAAACAGAAAATAGTGTTTATGAACAACCTAGGGATGTTTATATGCGAGGAAAACTGAACAGTAGACACACTAGCGCTATCAGCCAAAATGCACAGTGAAATTATAGCTTAAATTAAAATGTGTTGAACGTAACCTGACAAATGTAACTGCATCCATAAAACCTTCAGGATGACGAATGGAGGGTCCATATGAAATAAATATTCGAGTACCAAACTGAAACGCTGTCAGTTATACTCTTTTTTCCCCATTTATACTTTTCCAATTAAGGCAAATGCATACCGCGGCCATTACTGCAACAGTCCACGGGGATAATTAGGCCTATCATTCTCCGAAAGGTACATTCTCTATCATAAAACGACCGACAAATTTTATATAGATTTATTCTCAGTGGCATTGCTTGGGAAAAACTAATAAAAGTAGCGCGCTGCAGAAGCCTTAGCCGGAGTGGCGCTGTCCCTTTCAGCACCAGGCGCAGCGCCGATGACTGAAATCCGCCCTAAGGAAATACATGCCGTATGATTCTACACACGCAATTAATATTTAAAGATTTAAAGATTTTTTTCTATCGAAACGTTCTTAAATTACCAAATATTCATTTTACATGACGGAATATGTCTTCAGCAAAAGACAGCGTTGGGGCATTTCTTAGATTTTAAGATTTTAAGGAGCATTCATCAGCCCATAAGCAGAAACGAGCCTCCATCACCCCCACCCCCCCGAACCACACACAGACACACAGAACACCGGAATAGGTCATGCTGATATATTTCCCACATCCAGAATCCCAATGCATGCGATCCTTCTGAAATCGGAGCCGCGGTATTACAGGAGCATAACCAATAGTCACTTACATGCTGTTTCCTTACATTCGAGCCCCGTTTTCCTCGCATTTCGGCCGCTCGCTATTCCGGCCGCACGCCGCCGACGCCTAATCGGACTGAGTAACCGCGCCCGGCGCGCTAGCCACCGCTAAGGCGTACATAGCGCCCTTAGAAAGCGGTCGTGCGCCGCGTTACCCCGGCACGGCTCTTATATAACGAGCGCTTCCAAGAGCACGCAGACAGCGCCCGCGTATCCGCACGCAATGACAGCATCGCGGCGCCCGGCCGCCCTACACTCAGCTGATATTTCAATTACTGCCCCGGAACATGCCAATGCCCAGCATATATTTACCCTATTCTCATGCGCTGCTCAAAACCAACGCATTCGAGCGGCAGCTGCGAGGATTCTCGCCGCAGTTCCACGGAGCACTCAGGCTGCGTTTCCACGGCGTCCTTTAACCATTTTGACCACCAGAATTAGAATATTCTAACCGAGCAGTTAAATCTATATAATGCGTAGAAGCAGCAGTGCACATTAGGCGGTATGCGTGGACGCACACACACACACACACACACACACACACACACATACACACATATATGTATATGCGCATGTGAGATTATATATGTCTTATATATGTGTGCGCGGCTGTGGCACACAGACTGACATACGGGCCACAGACACAGAATTACAGCAGATACTGCAGTGGGTGGTTTCTTCCAGTGCTACGCTCGCTCTTTGGGGTAACATTGGGAAAACGCAGTTAGGAGCGAATAAGCATGTATAAAAGCACGCTACGCATAAGATAAGACATTGCGCATAGCCCTGGTACTGATGTAGACTTCGCCTCGAATAAGGATATTTAGACACTATTTATAAAATATGACAGTAATCAAAATGTTGGCTCGTTCGTCTGCGGTCACAAATCGCAAGCAACCACATCGAATTTAAACGACGCCCTACGCAAAAGGGCCAACACCCTGTCACCGTCTGTGTGCATATATATATATATATATATATATATATATATAATGCGCGCAGACACATATATACATAGATACACGGCTCCTTCCTAGTTTCCTCCCGACGCGTAATTTCATATAAAATCCGACATGCATTCACATTAAAGCTGTCACTCAAAAGGAAAAAACCGAGTGCTATGCGACATTTTTATTTACGCTGTTGCGCGCATATTAAATGTGTCACTTCGCCACAGGCGTATAACCCCTTCAATAAAGAGAACAGCTGCTTACTTTTTAGCATTTTCAGAATTCCAGGAAACCACAAATGGAGCGCAGATATCGAAAAAATTGAAGAGAAACTGCAGTTGTCGCCATATTGTTGCTGCTTTCCTCCTTCTCAGTACGTGCGGCTCCCCTGCATAACTGAAGACTCTCAGCAAAATATTAGGGAGCGTCTGAAAATGCACTGAACAGAAAAGGCAATTCTATGTAAATATGTAACATGACGGTTTTAAACACCATGAATGTAAACTAAGCACGATTCATATCACCATTAAAAAAACTACACCAAATCCGCAATATCGGTAATTTTATCTGTTGTACAAATGGGCAGGCAATCAAAATCGCAGAAATGTCTCCACATGTAAACTGAAAAAGAAAGTTGAATGAAAAAGAAGGGTTGATGAGTACGTATAGGCCTATTTATGTTCAATTGCTTACTTTTTCACCCATCCACTTTCCAACGACCTGTCCAGCACAGGGTTTCATGATTATTTACTTTTCCATGCTTTTTTATGGATGGCTGTTTCACAAAGCATATAGTATTTACTGAAGAAGAGCAACCACTTTCGCAGCTTTGGAGAATGCATGTTGTAAAAGGTACAGAAATAAACATACACTTATTTTCACACATTTGAAAAAGTTCATAGTGTGCGAGATTAGCTAAATTAATTAATTTACCTTATAGAAACTTTATTTACCATTTGAATATACAGTTTTCTCATATCGAACTGTGCCCTTATTTGAAATATACACCAGTGAGAACAAACCCTGCAGTCAAAATGCAAAGTTCACAATTTATCTGGCCCCTGAAGCATTTTTTGGGGTTAAGAGCCCAATAGTGATGTGACTACTCAGATGACCATGGGATTTTGCTTTTTGATTAAACCACAGAGTGATACACTGCCAACACATTACATAGTTACATCATTTAGATTAATTACAGTTTCAAATCACTATATATTTGCATATACATAAACTCTGACAATAATAATACTAAACATGAGTGACCACATTATCCTTAGTGAGTATTTGTTAAAGAAATGCAGCCATACTGCATAATAAAGCTTCCCGTGGCCTCTGTATATCATGAGTGCATTACTTACATTATAGGAGTATGTAATCATGATCTGTTTCTTTAAGCTTTTCTCCTGTGAAAATGTGGACAATCATAAATGAGATCACGCACAAGTAAGTGGCAAAAAGTGGGAGCAAACTTGATAAAATGACTAATTTTGTTGTTTTTTTCTTGATATTCAATCAACAACAACTGACATAATTATTAAATGTATAGTCTGAAAGTTACTTGATTTTAAATTGATTTTTCTCAACATTTACCAACTTCAGTGACGAAGCAATATGATTTGAATATAAATGTGTCGCTGACATATTTTCTTCTGTTTGTTTTTATACTTTGTATACTGTTATTTAAAATTATCAATGGAAATATACCATTTACAAAAATGTTATTTTCGGTGATGTCACAGTAATGTTAAGGCTGGCAGGGATGAAAAGAGTTGGGGAGATTTAACTGATTTAACGTAATCATACTGGAAATGTGTTCTTTAGAGAATAATACTGCAGCTAGATTTGCCAGTAATGTCCTGTGTTTTTTATGGTACCTATCTGTACATGTTACAGTAAAATACTTTAGTCGTTCATTTCATATTAATATTAATTACATTCATTACGCAAATCTGCATCATAAATCTAATAATAATCTGCTCAATCTAAATATTCTAACTGCAAGCATAATAGAGAGACAAGTAACAGCTTTATTTTGGAGCATTTATTGGAAGGCAGAATCGACCAAACAAAAAAATACAGTCATCTCAATCAACAAGAGCTATTTCAGAACCACAATATGTCAAGTTTTTATGAAAACAATCACCACAATTAAACAAAATAACCCTGAAGTATTTTTTTAATTACCTCCACTACTAAACATTTTTTATTAGAAAAAACACAAAACAAATTCCACAACAACATAGAATTCCTTCAAAATACCCACTTCAATTAAGATCCCCACCCAGGTACCCAAGCTTACAGCCCCCTCCACGAGAGAGTTGCAGACTCAGAGAGGACAAAACACACATGAATAAAGAGTGGAGAGTTGGCAGAACATTTTAAAAATCACCTCATTGCCCTTAATAAAGTGCTACTCAAAGGCCATAAGATTCTTCAAAGGAGTACCAACATGGGTATTCACAGTCACTGTCTTCTGGTACACTGTCTTCCCCTGGCTGGCCACAGTTCCCCTGTAAGGGTTAATTGCAATGAAGTACCTTAAACAAAATAAATGCAATTCCAGGCCTCTCATTAAAAAGGCTCATATGTAAAAGAGCAACTGTAAAGCTGTATTGCAGAGAAGTAGAAAATAAAATACAATTTCCAGTCAAAATAATAAAACCTCCCTCTTAATAGGTGGTATGACCTCTTCAAGCTGCTAATACTCCAGCTATGTGGCATTGATTCAATATGGCGTCTGAAGGTTTCCTCAGGGATGCTGGGCCATGCTCACACCAGAACTTCTCATAGTGAATCTACGTCCTTGGTGGGGGGACTCATACAGCGAACTTGTCAGTCAAGGTACTCCCTCAACATGACATATGGCAAACATGATGGCCAGGATAATACAATGAAGTCACTGTCATGCTCTTCAAACCATTAGCACACACACCTAGCAACATAGCAAGTACCATTATCCTACTGGAACAAACCCATGCCCATCAGGGTCATCGTGCAGGGCTTCAGACTGACTCTTTCCACTAGTTACACTGCTGCTCCTTACTGAAAATTATAGGAGCACCGGTACGAAATTTAAGTGCACCACTTAAATCGACATGCAATGCAACACATCTTAACTGTATTACTGACAGAATGCCTCGGAAATAAGTATACAATTTATGGAAATAATGACGAGATGTTTTATTTTAAAGAAAATAAAGTGAAGTAGTGCTTAAGAGAAAAAAAAATCATTAAGTTAAATGCTGCTTTTTAAAACATAAACACCAAATAATACATTTACAAAGGAAAACAATGAGGTATGTAGTCAGCCGCTGTTCTACCAGTGCATCTGTTTTTGTTCTTTATGAGTGTTTCTCGAGGCAGTCTCCACCAAGGAGCCTAGTTCCTGCTTCAGTGTATCACTCTCTCTCTCACACACACACACAGAGTGTGTAATCCTATCATTATGGGGACACTCCATTCATTCCTATGGGAATAACCCTGATTCCAACTATGACACCCTTAACCCCTACCCAGCCTTAACCTTAACCATAAGTTTTTTGACTGCAGACACTGATTTTTATAAAACTGAGGTTACCCTTGTGGGGACATTGTCCCCACAAGGTAAAAAGTAGCAGGTTTTTATCACATTGTGGGGACATTGGGTCTCCACTCTGTAAGAATTACAAAGCCACTAATTCTCACGCTCTCCAAGTGTTTCACATGATATATGACTACGGTTTAAAAAAATATGAGGAACATATTTGCAAGTCGCTCTGGTGTGCCGAGTTATAAAATGTAGTTGCAGTTTCTCCAAAAACGGTCGCAAAATGCAACCAAATGGTCGCAGTCTGGAGCCCTGTCATGACAGGGTAGTAACCTGCAGCGTTCGGGGTATGCTCCAGAAGGATGAGTGCTCCCATCGATTCCCTGGAAAGCATTCCCTACCCCAGTACACCACCAGTGCCTGCCTGTCTCCACTGGAACACCATATTGGGAGATGCTTTTCAGCAGATCCACACTACACTCTCTATTAACCATCCACTCAGTCCAGCTGGAAACATGATTCCTTGAAAAAGGCAACCGTCTTTCAGTCATCGATGGTCTAATACGTCTGTTTAGAGGTAAAATCACAGCATAATTTGCAATGCCTGGCCGCAAGCATGAGTGCCTTGTGTGGATATCTACTCCGAAGACCCATACTGAGAGCACGGTTCGTCGGACATTGGTCTCAGACACAGCCTTGATTAAGTTCCTTGGACAGGCATTGCACCATCGCCCATCTGTTAGCCTGTACAAGTCGGAACAGCTGACATGGCCCATGTGTGTCAGTGCGCTGCGAATGTCCACCATTAGTGCACTTACTGAAGTTCTTGGCCATGTACTTCCATTCATGAAACGCCCCAAGAATTACAGTGCAGGAACGGCCACAGTATCTGCAGTTTCTCTTATCCTCCCAGCCATCGGTCTGTAGCAAACAACCTTACTTCTTTCAAATTCTTTTAGGTCCTGTCCTTTCCTGGTCAGAATGCCCCTCTTGTTTTATATCCCCTGCTACCATTTGTACCTTTACATGTGTGTGATTCAATTGTTGGGAGGTACCAATTACTACACCGTTACCACTGGGAACTGATTATAATGTTTTGATTGGATGGTGCATATAAATCCAGTGTTTGAATGGAATCTGCTTTATGAAGAGAAATTTCACATCAAGTGGAAGTGCAATAAGAAAGTCTCTGATTAATGAAAGGAAAATCCTGTTAGGGTTAATGAGATTACATTGCATACGGGTATATCCACTTAAAAAGTAGCACAATGGCCAGGTGTTTTATATGTCTCTGAGTTGGATCAGCAGAAGTCAAGAACTTTGAATAAGCTCCCACATTCGAACAGCTTCATACCATAAGTGGAATTTAAAGAAGGTGGCAAACAATGTAGTAAGGCCTATGGTGATGGTTGATTTGATGCCTTCACAGACAATTTGTCTTCAATGCTGACCATCCATCATCTAGCACTGTCTTGGTCATTGCCACCTGACATATTATTATTTTAACACGCGGTGTTAAAAGTTTAAAGCAACTGAAAATAGTATAGCTTTGGCCCACCTACAATTTATTTATTTTTATTTATGACACTAACATTGTCATTGCATATGGGTTAGGGTTAGGGTTAGGGTTAGGGTTAGGGTTAGTACAATACAGCACAATACAAAATTCCCTTTTATAAAAAAGCACTGTGCCCTAGTTTTGTCAAAGGGTGTGAGAATATTAAATATCTCTGAAAATCGAAAAAAGCCAACTAGCCATACATAGCATCCAGAAATACCTTTCGTTGCTCAGTTGACAGAATGGTGAAATATGGCACATACTCACTATTAATATTAGATCACAGGACCCATTCACTGCCAAAAGCATGAGGCAAAGCACTGAATTTTACTGTTAGCCATGACCCTTCCATAAACCTATCAAATAGCCACTTAAACAAAGCGGCTTCATTAAATACACAATTAACTGGCTTATACCTGCTAATTTGAAAAATCTAACATTAATTTTACATACAGCACAGAGATAAGATCCTTAAACTTTCACATGCTGCCCTGAAAACTGTCACTAGGTCTATAGCATATAAGCAAATATATAGGCTAAGCGAAAAAGAAAAGTGAATCTGAAAAATAAGCTAATCAGATGCTCTAATATGATTTCATTTATATAATATAATTTTTCTTATCTTAACACTACTGTGCACTATTGCTGGATGAATGCTGACTTCACTTTTCAATGCTACTGTTCAAAAGATGTTCAGATGTGTTCCTCCTGAGGAAGCTGAAAATACTGCATCATGCTGTAAATGTTTACAGCCACTAACTGAAACGTCTGCACTCCTTAAAGCATTACAGTATTACAGTATCCCACCTTGAGATTTGTAGCATTTAACGTAAAAAGTCACTGTTAACAGAAGGTGATCGTTCAGGCTGCAAGAAATGCCAAGACCTGATATCATCAGAAGGTAAGGTCAAGAACAGCTCGATGTCATTGGCGCAGTAGCACCCAGGTGACTAGGAGACTGGCCCTACACAGCTGACCAATGAAGGAAAGAGGAGAAAAGAGGAGGGGACCAAGGTTTCAACCTAGGGAGACACTGCTTGTTACATGCACTTGGAATGATCTGCCCGGTAGATAAGAGTTAAAACATCTCAGAGCAGTCCCCATGAAGCCTATTGTGGACCTACAGCAAGCCCACAGTATGCTTACACTTTGGGCTGGGTATGGGCTGCCCCACCTGGGTCCTAATGGGGGCCCACACATGCATTTTGGGCCTGCTCAGTACCCCCCAGTGGGCTAGCCCCAGTGGCCTTACACAGGCCCCAAAGCTGGCACTATTGGCACAGCGTGGCATACTGGGAAGCTGGCACATTAGGCAGGCTGTGGACACCACACTGTGGGCATACTGTGGGCACAGTAGGGCATTCTGGGGGAAAACCGTGAGTTCACTTTTTACAGCAAAGGTTACTTTAAGCAATTATGTAATCTCAATATTTTGTTAAAACAAAAACAGAGTGTTTCAGGTTAAAATAAATAAGGCTAACAACTGGACTCTGAATCCAGGATGTTAGTTCACCATTGATGTCAGTAATACTTTACAGTTCTGTTTAACTTGCTTAAACTGGATGGTATGCCCGTCCTGTTCTAATCCTCCATTTCATGAGTCTGTTGAATAAGTTGATGGTCATGGCTGGCATTAGAATGTCGCTTCAGCCCTCTACCTGGCTGGTTTTTGGTCATTGTCAATGTCTCCTGTTTCACCTTGTTCATGCGTACTGCTGTCTTAAAAATCGGTCGTACAGTGTGCCCTTCTGCCACCAGAACTAGAATAAAACCTGGTTTCTTAATTTTTCCAGAGCTCTATTTTCCTTCCACAGCTGTGCTGTCAGACATGTACTGTATCATGTCCTCTTAAACGACAGTTACTACAAATTTGGCTTACACATTTGTACACGGGTCTAACAGTTTGCAATTTACAAACTAACAACTGGCTCACAACCAAGTATTTCCAAATCAAGACGATAACTTTTGTCATATATAACCACAATATTGAAAAGCAGCAGACAATACAACATTTTTTGTACTGTCCAGACATAACAATAAAGTCTAGGGTATTTTGACTGTATTCTAAAAAGCAACACTATTCCGGAAACCAGTGATCATTGATCTACAGAATGATCGTTATAACAGATACCCCCCCCCTTTCTTTATGTCTGAGGTAGATTACCATCTAATTGACATTTGTATATTTATTGCAGGAATAAAAAAATAAAAAGATAATTAAATTGGCAGCATCACTCATCAGTGAAATGGGAAGGTTAGCTTTGATAACTGGCTAAGCGCCCTTTGGTCATAAACATTAATTAAAATAAACATTTAATTAACAAACAGTTAATGCTGAGCTCATATAAAAACAAAATAACAGTAGTTACTATATTAATGACTAATTAATGCATTAAATGATTTTAAAATACAGCTTAAAGTGCTGGGCAAATATGATTCTATGGCATGAATGTTTGGTACTATTCGCTGTCCCCATTACCCGGAAGCTGGCCAGAAATTCCTCCATTTTTTACAATGGGCCCTTCTGGGAGAATCACCACTCTTTTTCCTACCACCCTGGCCTCGGGTAGCTACCTAGAAGCAGAGAGGTTACTGCAAGGCAAAGTAGGGCTATCAAAGTAAACAATTACCATAGTTTTCATTCATTCCGTATGTTGTCATGTGTAAAAAAAATTAACACTGTAAGCAGACTACTTGATTACTATAAGCAAATTATTTAAAGGCTTTTGATCCATATAAGTAGTAGATAACTATAACCATGATTACTAGAAGCAGTTTCCACTATATTTTGAAATCCATAACTCCTGGTTCGTAACCGTGAAATAATTTCAAGTACAAATGCATGCATTAATGCATTAACCCTTGATGAATGGTGATGAATGGCAAGTTGTTGCACCAGTTATAAAATGTAGTCATACTGTCCCCAAAAAATGGTCCCAAAATGTGACTAAATGGTGGCAGTCTGGAGCCCTGTAAACTAAGAGTGGCAGACTCTGGTTGTTAAAAGGACAGCTGCAAAAAAAATGACTTCACAACATGGATGCTCAACATTGCTAGAAGGGCACACATTATGACACATAATTAAATTCTATTGCCCTAGAGGGCACAGCTTAATATATTATGGTAACCTCAATCATTTATTTTTACTATTTGAGGGGCAGTCAATTGGGCTCTCTGGAGCACTGAACTCCCCCTCCCCCGAGTCCGCCAACACTAAAAGTAATATGTTTTGAATTCCTAACATTTATTCACAGCTAGGTTAAAAGAGAAAAAAATAAGAAAACAATCTGGGATAACAAACGTACAAAACAAATGTCCAAACAGAGATACACTACAACATCGTAAGCAAGGTTATTAAAACAGAATCCAGGATATAAGAACAAAATTTCCAACAGAGTGAAGTTCAAACATACGAGGAAGGGTTGCTTAGTGCAAAACCACCCGCTTAGCCCATTTAGCTATGCAGCCTTGGGAGCAGGTGAACAGAACAAGCGTGGGAAACGTCGATAAAATGGGATGGGCAGCAACACCTGCTGGCCAAACGGGGAGGTGATGAACAGGACAAGATAGGGACCAATCCTGACATCTGTACTGTGCGTGCTTTAAGATCATTGGAACAAAAGTTGCTCAGTGTCCCACGTACACCCTGAAAGCTTGTGGTGACTCAGCTTTTGGATTTTTAGCTCCCAATCTGTGGATGCATTGTCACTGTCTATGAGAAGTGCAGACAATGTGTAGTCTTTTAAAAAGCCGCTTAAGGTATTTTTGTTCAAACAATCATTTAATGCATCATGGTAACATTTCAGCTGTTGCTATTCCTTGTCTTACGTTACATCCTATTTTTGTGCTATAGTCGGCTAAGTGATGACTTGAGAAACTAGAAACAAGGCTTGTCTTGTTTTTATGTTTTATTTTTGTTAATCTATACTGTTCATATGGGTTGTTCATTATGTTTTGTGTATTGTTCCTGATGTTGTAAAGTACTTTGGGATCAATGCAGCTATATGAATAAATTTTACTTCCTAAGCTGTTCCCTGCTGTAAACCCCGTTCTCTTTATAATTTGTTTACTGTAAACTATCATGTTTATTTCAAGTTTGGTTAGTTCTTGTGTTTCTTCCCTGCCTTTATTTAGACCCCTTGTGGTCACTTTAGACAATTGTGTTTGAGTTAAGTTTGGAATAAATTTCCCATAACCTGAAAGCCGCCTAATCGAACATCAGTCGTGCCTCGATGTAACATGAAAGGTGTAACCACAAAAGAATAAATCTTAAATATTTTATGCATGTACTGTGCATGCAAGTGTACTCATAAATATGATTGTCGTATTAATATATCACACGGAAATAGGTTTTTCTTAAGATTATCTTTAAATTGTATGAGTTTTTGCAATATCAAGCATGACATATTCTGAAAACACATCTGTAAACACTGTTAAACATGTTATGGCATTGCAACAGAGCATTACATTTTATTCCACATTCAATTTTCTATATATTATCATATAAAAAAAATACTGTTTATGACAATTGACACAAACCAGTTACACTACCAAACAATATTGCTTCTACCATCAAAGACCATTGTTTGTTGAAGAAGTTGACACAGAAAACCAGGCATGACAATCAACAAAGTCAGCTGAACTTGGTGTTTTATTTTATTTCAATGCAGAAAAACCATCTAACAACAAGAATCGTAAATTCACATCAGTTAAGAAAAACATTTAGTGACAACGAATCAGGATAAAATCACATTTTGTCTCTAGTTTAGCTACCTGGAGTTCCCTTTCATCTTTGTAAAGCTCAGATTAGTGTTATCAAAAGTATCGAAGTACCAAAAATTATGTATGCAAGATGTGTGTATAAAAATCAATAGTAATTTTTCGAGTTTCGATTTTACAACCTGCGCTTCCGGTTCTCTCTGACCACTGAGGCTCGAAAGTTACCAATACGCATGTCAAGACCTGAGTGCAGTCTCACACATCAGGTGTCATTAAGATGACTAGCTCAGAAACATTAGAGCTTTCTCCTTGGTGCCTAATCGATAAAGAGTGTAGCTGGAGTGGCGTCTAGAAACACACTGGCTTTGTGCCAAATGGAGACAGTAAGCCGCAGGACGTGCAAGCCTGTATGCAAGTTATGAACATTACTGACCAGAAGGCAAACAACATGTATTCCATCCATCCATTATCCAAACTTGCTAGTCCTAACCTGAATTATCAAAACATTTAAAAGACACACACACAACACAAAACAGAGAGTTTGGAGTGATTTAGAGCAGGGCTCTTCAAATCTGGCCCTCAATTCCAAATCCAGGCCTTGTTTTCAGTTTTCCCAGGTAGTTAGTCTAATAATCGCTGATTCTGATTGGGCACAGAGGTTTCATAGGTAAAGGACGCTGGAGACTCAGCAGGGCTTGGCCCTTGAGGACCGTGATTTGAATAGCCCTGATCTAGAGGTTTCTTATTTTTTAATTAATGAAATAATAAACTGCCTGTTATACAACCCCAATTCCAAAAAAGTTGGGACGTTGTGCAAATTGTAAATAAAAACATAATACAATGAAATGGAAATCTAATAAATCCATATTTTATTCACAACATAGAAAACATATCAGATGTTGAAACAGAGACATTTTGTTACTTCACGAAAAATATTGGCTCAGTTTGAATTTCATGACAGCAACGCGTGACAGCAAGTTGGGGCAGGGCAATAAGGGACGGGGGCAATAAGGAGGGGGGGGCAATAAGAGGCTGGAAAAGTTAGTGGTACAAAAAAGCAACAGCTGGAGGAACAATTTGCAACTATTTAGGTCAATTGGCAACAGGTCAGTAACATGATTGGCTATAAAAAGAGCATCTTAGAGTTACCAATCCCCCTGATACTGCATCAACAAATAGTGGAGCAATTTCAGAAAAAAAGTTCCTCAGCATAAAATTGCAAAGAGGTAGAATATATCATCATCTAAATTACATTACATAATCAGAAGATTCTAAGAATCTGGAGAAATCTCTGTGTTGAAGGGACAAGGCCGAAAAACCATACTGGGTGCCTGTGATCTTCGAGCCCTTAGACAGCACTGCATCATAAACAGGCTGTAATGGAAATCACTAAATGGGCTCAGGAATATTTCCAGAAAACATTGTCAATGAACACAATTCGCAGTGCCATCCGCAGATGCCAGTTAAAAATCATTCAAAGGAGAAGTCGTATTTGAACATGATCCAGAAGTGACAACGTCTTCTCTGGTCCAAAGCTAATTTAAAATTGAAAACTATCCCGTGGTCAGACTAATCTAAGTTTGAAATTCTTCTCGGAAACCAGGGACACCATGTCATCTGGATTAAAGAAGAGAAGAACCACCCAGCATGTTGTCAGTGTTAAAAGCCAGCATCTCTGATGGTGTGGGGGTGCATATGGCATATGGCATGGGCAGCTTGCATATCTGGAAAGGCACCATCAATTCCGAAAGGCGTATCCAGGTTCTAGAGCAACATATGCTCCCATCCAGATGATGTCTCTTTCAGTTAAGACCTTGCATTCTCTAACATGACAATGCCAAACCACACACTGCATCAATTACAACATCATGGCTTCGTCCAGGTACTGAACGGGCCTGCCCGCAGTCCAGATCTTTCACCCATTGAGAACAAAGAATATGGCACGGAAGACCTAGGACAGCTGAGCAACTAGAATCCTGTATCAGACAAGAATGGAACAATGTTCCTCTCCCAAAACTCAAGCAACTGATCTCCTCAGGGCCCAGACATTTACAGACTGTTGTTAAAAGAAGAGGGAATGCCACACAGTGGTAAACATGGCCTTGTCCCAACTTTTTTGAGACGTGTTGCTGCCATGACATTCAAAATTACCTTCATTTTTCCTTAAAATTATACATTTTTTCAGGGTAAACATTTCATATCTTTTTCATATGTTTTGTTGTGAATAAAATATGAGTTTATGAGATTTCCTTATTATTGCATTCTGCTTTTATTTATAATTTCCCAACTTTTTTGGAATTGGGGTTGTAGTTGAAGTTTGGATGTATTTTTGGATCTTTTCTACGGGTCAAAACATTTTTGTAGTTGGTTAAACATTTCCACATTAAGAGAATGGTCTGCAATTAGTTTTTACCTGTGGGTTGTGTTTGGCTCCAGCTGTGTGTATTGGTGGATCATCCTCCGGATACATGGCACCACCTTCATGTTTGCACCACTGGGTGCAATGTGTATTCCTGCATGTGAACACGACAAGTTCTTGCTTCCGGGAAAAAGGTTCCTGCAGTGGGAAAGTGCTCAGAGTCATGGAAGTGGTAGAGGCCATTTTACACAAGGGCATCCACCTCCCAAAGTGCAAACTCCCAGAAGCTCCCTACTTCCCCTCATCACTATCTACAAGAGGCCCGTAAAAAGTGTGTGAACCCAACGCGTCAACCTCTATCATTCCAGGTCATGCTCCATTATGGAGTCTCCTCTTAGAATAATGATAACCAGGTACCAGACCATTTTCCTGAAAGCACTGGCACAAGTAATCATTCAAAAGGACTTTGTAGAATACTGAAGAAGAGCAAAATCAAATAGGATGATTTTTTTTCCAGGAGGTATATACAATGAAACTGAAACATCTGGTCAATAGTGTTTGAGGTTTCCCACCTATGCATGTGCGGCATGGATATTGTACTTTATTTTTCAGTGAATAAAACATGTCAGACGATACAAGCAGGGAAAATACATTTTGATGCATAACATGTTACACCAGTCATAACACAATGTAGTATTGATCTTTCTAAAAAAATGTAGACTAGTAGACACACAGACACATTGCATCAGTCCACAATTTCAGTTTTGCAAGAGACATTCATTATAAAAGAAAAATAAAATAAAATGCCACAGTTCAGGCTCGCTGAACAGACACAGAACAACAATCAAGACCCGACGTTAACGTTCAGGTGTTTGTTTAAGAAGTTAATCGCTTGCGGTATAAATGATCATTTTGCCCTGCTTCTAGAAAAGGCTGGATTACGGTACCTATGGCCTGAAGGGAGAAACTCAGAGGCAGTCTTTGCACATTCAATCAGTATGAGCAGAGTGTGAAGGATGAATTAGCAGAGCAACAGCAAAGCTGTACATAAAATACTGCAATTTACACAACATAGTGGGAGACCAAAAGAGGATCAATCGCAGGTGTGTGTCCCACTAGTACACTGGTGATCAGCACAGTAAGTCTTTGTGGTGTATCAAGAGCCATGGTATCCAGGGTATAAAACTACATAGGATGGACCACATTCAGCAGAAGTAACTGGATGCAAGAGGAAGCTGTCTGAAAGGAATGTCTGCATAATAACCTGGAATGTATTCAAAAAACATACACCCACAGCTGCCCAACTCACTGCAGAATCTCCCGTGGCCTGCACAGTCGCCAGTTCTGAATGTCACGGAGCCACTTTGCGGTGTTTTGGAGCAGCAAGTTTTCCTTCACCAGCATCATGTAGTGACCTGGCCACTGTTCTGCAAGAGGAATTAGTAGAATAGAATAGAATAGATCGATATTGTTATTGTTTTAAAAACAAAGAGAAACCATTTAGCAGCTCCAAGCATATAAAAACGTTGCTTTTAAAATCTGGCCACTGTGCCGTACCTGTCATTCCCAATGTACCCACTTTTTAAATTCCCTCTGGCCACTGTGCCGTACCTGTCATTCCCAATGTACCCACTTTTTAAATTCCCTCTGGCCACTGTGCCGTACCTGT
>JAODKN010000039.1:3149272-3172367 GCA_026774425.1 Petrocephalus zakoni | reverse complement strand
AGCAACTGCCATGTGATTGGTTGATTAGATAATTGCATTAATGAGAAATTGAAGAGGTGTTCCTAATAATCCTTTAGGTGAGTATATAAATGGCCAGATGTTGAGACATTTCTTCTTTTTTTATACTAGGATTAATGTATATATTTATATTCTGGTTGACTGGTGGTTGCAGCATAGTACTTTGTAATCACTGGACACATACTAAACCCCCATTTATTATTATTATTATTATTATTACTATTTTATAGTATATTGATATTATTCTTATTGTTGCTGTCATCACCATTATCACCTTTATTTTTACTTCATTGTATTCTTCTCTTTCTTCTTACAATTGCATCGTCCATGACATCACCTCGTCCATGACATCACAAATATGCTTCCTCTCATCTAATGTCTTCAATGTATGCCCCTTTCACTAATAAAACCGGTTTGGTTACAGTATTTCTTTGAACTTTTATAGCATGTTTCAAGTTATACTTATCTCACTGTTTCATGCTACCTTACCAGTGGACGATACTTATTATAAGGAGAGCAAATAAAGATCCCTGTGATACAGCATTGGTGCTTCTCCATCCGTGCAATGCTTACAGTTTTTCTCAGTAAATCACTTCATTTTTGAAAATCCAAGGTTATAAGCCATGTGTCATGAGGCACAGCTCTGAGCAGTACACTTGGAGTGCATCCAAAATAGCAAACTTGTTTGCTATGTAGTAGGTGATAAATAGTATGCAAGGAGAGAAGTATGTCCGAATTCACAGTATGTATGACACAGCAGGTGAAGGGTACCCAGGTGACATACCATACATGTGCAACATTCTGTTATGTGCAACCAATGTACGCTACACTACCCAATAAGGCCCCCGGAGCTGCAATCATAGACTAAGAAAAGCTTGCTTAGACATTTTTATCAAGGTGGTGGATGAAGTGTCATTTAAGTCAAAATAAGTGCATGCATTTCACTCCTTAGACCTCCCTAACACATTGGGGGCAAGATGGTTCCTTTTGTCAAAGTCCATTGTCATATCTGCTGGTTCTGCTTCCAACCACCATCTTACCGTAGGGACGCCACATCAGTGCTGAAGTGGAGAGTAGCCATGGGTATGTTGATGTATGCTCCCAGCCGGCACAGCAGGTTCAACCTTATGATGCATAGGTCACATCATAACATAACAGCAGAGGTCCACGGCAAATGCAGCCAGAGTTTTGCTCCCCAGTCTGTGCTGATTCACCAGCTTCTCTCTTATGGCCTCTTCTGGCAGCAGCCAGCTGAACTGCTACTCCAGTGCTGAGCAGCAGGAGTGGTGCAATCCCACAGCTTGTCGCGGATAAGCGCGATGGGAGCTTGGGCGGCTTCGCCTTGCAGAACCAGTGCCAGTTGGACTGCAGTTTTCGAGGGGGAATGCCGTGATGCCCAGCTAAGTGGACTCCTGGATATTGAAATGGATGGAAAACACGACATGCCCATCCTGCCTACAGAAATGCTAGCATTTATCATCCAGTTGACCCTTGATGCAGATATGTCAATGCATGGGGAACTTAACACAGTTTCTCAACTTTTTTGAGGCCCTGCTGATCCATTCCATCCTAAAATCTATGTCACAGGATCTTTAGCTCAAAACCTTGACTTGGATTATAATAATGGCAATGCCATTAGTATGATAAGGCTCTACAAAAATGCTGGATGCGGTAGTGGTCTTATGATGAGACTAAGGGAGCTATTCAGCAAAAATAGCAAGTGGTTGATGGCCTGGCTCCTGCTTAAGTATATTGGCTATGATCAATTTAAAATCAAGGACATTCTTGCAAGAAACGGTATTATTTGTTTTTTTTTTTGCACTCTAGCTAGATTTTCTTGATTGAAGCAAGTTTAAATGTAGTTTAGTAGTTTCCAGATGGTGTAGTTCACCTATATGTATCTAAAATGTGAGCTAGATTTAGGTCAAGAACATGTTAGATTGGAAAAGTTTGTTCATGGATCTTGATAAATAGTTTATGTAAATTATCCACTGCAATTTCATCGTGCAATCATGTATACTGTGGCTGGCCTGTTTTTCATTTAATTGTTTAAATAGTTAATTACACTTTATTTTTACATTATTAAATGCTTAGCAGCCTAAACTGTTCATCCATGGTGTTTGTGACCTCTACAGGGTGGCACATGTTCTTTGCATAAACAATAATTGAGCATTTAGAAAAATTGAAAGAATTCTACATCAGTCTTTTTGCTATGCAACCACTTCTGTCTCTTCTGTGTTTGTCTGTGTCTGTGCATATGTCTCTCCTGTGTGTGTGTGTGTGTGTGTGCGTGTGCATGTGTCTTCTGTGCTTGTGTGTATGCATATGTCTCTTTACATTTTTTGTCAGAATAACATTATGCAATTTCTATGTTTGTAATGATCCCTCAAGCAATACAATGATACATATTTTGTCAAGTTAGTACATAAGAGATCTAAGAGATCTAGCATATAGTATCACTATTGGTTCTTGTTTACAATCTTGAGATGTCACATAGGGCTCATAATCTGTTCCCAGTACTAGAAAAATCTATAAAAAAAACAAGTTTAATTTCACAATTTATTGAGTGTTGATTTGGATAAATCCACCTGCAAATATATAAAATCTCTCTCCTAAAAATAACCAATTGTTAATGAGATTAATTTAGATTATAGTCACCATGTTCCCAGTCTAACTAAAACTTGGATTAGACAACATGCACATTTTCGTTTAAATGACAGTAGCCCTGGAGGCTATAAAAATATACATCATCTCAGCAAACTGGCAGAGGTGGGGGGATTATAATGCATATAGCAATGCATTAGGCATTACACAGAAACCGGGTCAAATCATTTTAAGTACTCATCCTTAATGTGCCACAACCAGGGCCTTACTCCAATTTTTTTGCAGGAATTTGCAGACTTTCCATCTAGCCTAGTAGTTTCAGTAGATAATGCTGCTATTCACAAGTAGAATGAAAATTACTAATTAAGAGAAGCTTTTGCATCAGTTCTTGACTGCATATGGGTGATTCAGAGTGCGACAGGCCCAAATGACTGTCACAATCATACATCGGACTAATATTAAGTTTTGGTATCAGTGCTAGTAACAGACATACTTCCTCCGAGTAACATTATTTCAAATCACTCTCTTATCCTGTATGAGCTACATCTGAGTCATGACATTTCACTGGCACCTTTCTGCAGTACTAAATGCACGATCACACTTGAAACCGTAGCAAGCTTTGTTTACATTAGACTCATTACTTTGCATGTCACATAACATAATGAATTACAGCAACTAACAGATTGTTTTGAATCTACCTTGGGCCACTAGATGTTGTTATGCCATTCAAGAAGGGGACCAGGTCATTGGCTCTTGACATACTCGCTAGCATTAGCAAACTTATCTTGATATTTCCTTTTTAAATGGCAAAAGAAACTGGAAGTTGTGTCAGCTCGATGCTTTGCAAAATTTGCATTCTGCAGTGTGCTTCTTTTTACTGGATGTCTTGCACAGAAACTCCCTATGGTACATATGCAGACCATGTGAGCTAAACAGTGCATGCATCCACACAGCTGAAAAACATTAAAAGCTACAAAGAACTGGGGGGCTACATAGAGGTTGCAGAGATGCACTATAGACTCAGATGGATTTAGGAAAAAAAAATTTGAGTCAAGACCGAGTAAAAATTCATCTAGTGCATGAGAAGAATGAATACATTCCTATAATTTGTCCCATCATAGATGGGAAGCTTATCTTGTCCCTGATCTCTAAACGTACCTTTCCTGCTTTCTTTACATCTAGGATAAACCCTACACTAGGGGATCCCAACCTTCTGAAGACCACAGACCAGGTTAGCCTGTGCAAAAATTTCAGGAACCAGTGGATCGATTGGCAGACAGATTTAATAAGTTTAGTCATTTCCATTTCTCCATTTCTTTTTCAGATGCGAACATCAGGGGTCATAAAAATGGCATGGCTTGAAAATGATTTAGTTTTTGGAAATTAACCAACCCTTTCCCAAACTCCCAGCATTCCATGGCTCAGTGCAATACTGGACTGGACCAGTGCTGGTCCATGGCTTGCGATGAAGAACCCCAGCCCCACACAGCTGCTGAGTGGACATGGGACTTCAGTAACTATATAAGCCACAACAGAACATTAACAATTGAACCATTTATTTAAGTATGAAAATGTAAAGCACAGAATTCTTATTTAACAATAAAATTTCAGTCAAAAATATAAGTCAACAGAACTAGAAAAGCAAAATGATGTTTTAACAATCATGTGCAAATTTTCAAAATTTCTATTTTTAAAATATTTTCTTATTCCCCTTATTACTGCATAGAAACATTCATGCTGAATACAATATTACTGTGTGAACCATTACCATGGCGCCAAAATACACTGAATTAGGTCCCCAACTCAAAATGCAAAAAAAAGTGAAAAATAAACATATATATAAAACTTGAAAAATTTCTAGAATTTATTTTCCATTTACTTAATTTTAGACTAAAGAAATTGAGTTAAAGCAGAATGGGAACTCTCCCACAGTCCTGAATTTCTTGGTGGGGGTCACGTCATGTCACGGTGGGAAGCATGCACTGTTACAGTGCGTGGCTGCACCCACCACACAATGAAACACCTGGGGATCCTAGCTGGCAACCCCCCTGGCCAACACGCAGATCAGTCCAACCCGAAAAAAATGGTGTTCTATCTACCACAGCCAGGTGTTACGTGGGCACAGCTTGGTCCAGCTGTGTGAGTCCTCACCAATGAGGATCCTGCGAGCCAGATCACCCTCTGGGAATCAAGCCACATGGCTAAAGTGCCATAACTGACGTTCCCTCACAATGCAGGTAAAGTGCCTCATTTGGGACTCCCTGAGCAACTGCTTTTTCAACAAACTAGCAGTACCCAAGGATTCTTAGAAAAGACACAGTACCAAAGGAGTCCAGTCTTCGTCTCAGGTCACTGGATTAGGTCCATGTCCCACAACCATACAGCAAGACAAGGAGCACCAGAACTCCTAAGACTTGGACCTTCATCCTCTTGAAAAGATTTTGGGAGTGCCACACACCCCTTTCCAGTGACCTCATGACCTCCCATGCTCTCCCAATCCATCTACTGACTTCATAGGAAGAGTCACTGGAGACATTATTCACTTACTTGGGAAAGGTAGGTTTTCACTTTGACAATGATCCTACCAAATTTCAAACTATACAAAGATGAACGCACTTAAAAGTTTAAAGGCCTGATACTTCACTTTAAAGACAAATACACGTAAAATACTTATGCTGCTCAGTCACACAGCTAAATTAAACAGATTGATTCAGCTTATTGGCGCCAACCTGCTCAAATGAGACGCAATAACAAAAATTAAAAACGAGAAGAAGGCCTGAATTATACTTCAGGTATTTTTGAATTTTTGAAAAAAAATGATTGAAGTGAGCATATGTTCTTATGAAGTATAAACATGATTCTTTAGTATGTCTGAAGTAGACAAAACGTTACAGGTAACCATTCAGAGAAATGAACCTACATCCACCCAGGAGAATAGAAGTCTTTACGGGCTTCTCTGACTTCCGTCTCACAAATGGAAACCAATCGTCACTGGAAGAGACGCCTTTCAGCAGCACTATAGCAGACCTACCCATGAATGCAGGCAACAGAGGCTTGACAGATAGAGGTCCAGATGATTTTGTATTACTCCAAATGCTATCTGACCACCTCTCTGCCACACACAAACAGAGAGCAGCAGCTGTAGTCCAGAGCTGTGCTGCTGCACGACTACGCCTACATAAGCATGTTAAGGATATTACCGAAAACAATTATGGAATAAAGGCAGTGCCATTCAGACACTCGTCTTCCCTTTCACTACTAACAAACAATTATTAACACCACCACAGATAATCAAAACAAGAGGTTAATAAAAACAGACATGCAACATGTTACAAAATTTTAGTGCCTATATTTTGGTCTATATTACCTTTTTCGATATATCTCAATGCCAAAAGGAGAGCGGTAAGAAAGACATCCTTGCATGTCTTCACTGACCAGCAGGACTGGGATGGAGCAAATCCTGTTGCAAAAGAAAATCATTTAAAAAAAAAGTAGACCTGGAGAATAGCAGGGTGGTCCAGATCACACCTGCATTCCCACAGGAACAAGTGCTGTTGGTGGGGCAGGATGAGGGCCGGTGGACCACAGCAGAAACGGCAGTAGCAGCAGCGGGAGGTGGGTCCCCAGGAGTCAGTCAGCCGTGATACCTTTCTCTCGAAGCTCCTCTGTGACCCGAACTAGGTATGTGGGATCTGGATAGCCAAAACTGAGGTGGCGAGGTGGGGGGAGGGGGGCGTGATTAGTCACCACCACGATTCACCCGCTGAAAGCAAACTTCACACAACATATTCAAATATAGAAATGGTGAGACGCACTAATATTTAAAGAAACACAATGGAGCACAGTGCCAGCAGCTTGTAAGAAACTGACAGACTTCCAAACTTCTAAAATCTAAACTCATTTTACAAATATACATATACTCCATACTTGAACTAAACATTACACTTATTTTGCAGATGCTTTTCTCCAAAGCAACATACAAGTGTGTATCAGAAGGCAGGGTCAGAGTATCCTAGGAGTATCTGAGGTACAGGGCCTTGCTCAAGGGCCCAATTGTGAAATCACTCTGCCAGTCATGAGATTTTAACTAGCGACCTTCTGATCATGGGCACAGAGTCCTAACTCCTAACCAATAGAGACACACACCACCTGATATAAACAACATGAGAAACAATGCAAAACTGTCACATGATGTCTTCAAGTAGAGCACATACCATCGTGGCCCTCCCCAAATGGAGGTTTTGTGGTGGATATCATTCCAGGTGATGACATTCTGCATGCCTGTGGTCATGGAGGTACCAATGGTAAAGATGAGTCGCTGTTCAAAGGCCCGACGCAGCAGACCTAAAACTCTGTTTCCTTCTGGACTGTCAGGGAGGTAGGCCACACGGTCTGTCCCTGGATACCTCACCCCTGGGTTTGGGTGCTCTTGCTGCAGTTGAACCATGTGTTTTGGGACAGAAGGAAACAAGTGAGAACTCATCAATAAAAAAAAACAAGTTAATAAGACCTCCACCCACTCAATTTGGGAAGCCCTACTGTAGCTTAGAACTTGTATCTCTGAAGCTACAAGTAGCCAGCATTTAATTTTGGTAGTCAAGAGGAAAAATATCACATAGAAATTTTCATTTCTACAGTGGTAGCCTCTTTTTCTGAATCTTTTGTGTTCAAAACAAAGTATTTGATAAATGTTACATTTACCTTCCATTTCCAAAGACTGCCCATACAATTTACATAGGAGAGCTACGTATGGCAGGATGTAGGGCAAAATGTATGAATGCCAGTCCAAGATGTACTCACTGCCTGCAGGCCAGGTGGGAAGCTGTAGATTATGCAGACACAGCCGTAGCCCTCATGTCCAGGCAGCTCAAGGTCTGGGTCCCGCTCCACCATCATGCTGCCATTGGCAGGCTGGTTCCCGATTAACTGGCCATACACCGTGCGGCACACGGGACACGCACGTTTTACCTGGAATGCCTGATCCAGGCAGGTCCGACAGAAGGAGTGCCCACACTTGTCCAGTGTTGTTCGTTCCACTATCTCACCCATGCAGATGGTACAGGCAGTCCCACTGTCTCCACCCAGAGAGGTACCAAATTCAGCCTCCCTGCCAGCTGATGCTTTGTGGCACACAGGCACAGAAATGGTGGCATCCAGATCGATGGGTTTCTTATCCTTATGATGCTGCTTCTGAATATGGTGAAGCTGGGTAGGCGGTGGGGCCAACAGGCTTCCCTCACCGTCGGCCTCCGAGGACCTGACACAGGGAAGCAGGGGGCGCCTCCTCTTGGCCGCTCCATCCTGCCTACTCATCTCCTTGCGAGCACAGCGGCACAAGTCTATGAAAGCTCTGCGAGCCGCAGGGCAGATGTCACCCCCGGCAGCACTATTTTCCGCTGGTCGAAGCCTGACTGTGCAGCAGTCCCCAGACCCCCCGTGCCGTGCTACCTCCACATACAGCCCCTGCCTGTTCTGAAAATCCAGCAGCCAGGGCTGTCTAACAGTGTCCAAATAGTCCCACACCACCTGTGAGACCAGCACCACATCACTGTCCTGTCCTGCAAGCACACTCATTGCAGTTGATGAAACTGCATGAGCACAGGCACACAAAATAGGAAAAATTACTCAACACTGGAAAATTCAACACACGTTAAAATACAGTCCAAGAATGAACAACTTAGTCACTAAATAAAAACGTGTTTAACAGAAATACATCACTTTAATCCTGTTTTTATAATCGTTATACAAACTGTGTAGAGCTTAAGATTGAGTTATATAACCCTGACTTGCCTAAATTAATTGGAATTAATACATTTATCTGAAAAAAATCTTGGGACAAAGTCGCTCCAGTCAATCACCTGAAAGAGTCTCCGCAGTCATATTAAAAGCTGTTATTAGCCTGTCATTCGCATGCGAGTAGTAGGAAATGACATGCGTGTTCTGCCTATCCACACGTATGTTATAATGCGGATGGGGAACTCTTTCGGCCCGTTACTTTCCCCTGGTGCTCTGGCCTTTAGCTTTAGCCATCAGCTGCCCGAGGTGAACCCGCAAGGCTCGGCGTCAGTTTGCCTGCTTTGCAAAGCACATGGACACACTAGCCAAAAACAACCCCGTACGCATTTGCCACTGCTAATAAGACCTGCGGCATTTTTTAAATGATAATAAAAAACAATCGTTATAAATTAAATCTAGTCTTTCTCGGTTTTCCTGATGTCTATCGCGTCCGGCACGTCCGACACCCCCAACAGGCTGCACCAAGGCATCAGCAACAAATTAACATCTACTACCTAAATATGGGTTTTTCTGTGTGTCATTAAAACTCGCCTTAATGTTTCCGATAACTCTCCATGTCTGTAAAGACTGCTTCGGCCGGTTAGTGAACGAATATATAATTATTACCTCTTGATCCCATATATATTCCTCTCAATCGTAGGTGGCTGAATCGTTGTCTGGAAAACAGTGGAGGAAAACAGAAAATGAGGAGTAGCAAGAATGACAGATGCACTACAGCAGATTAATAGTTAACTTGGGTAACAAAAAAAAATTATAATAAAAATACCGTTCATTGCGCAGAGTTTTAATACACGTTGCTAATAAACTGGAGTTAAAGTATTTTGCAATTCCAAAAGCGCCAGTGACGTACGTGTAAGCCGATTCCGTCTAATTATACAGCATAAAAGAGAAAGGCTCACCTTCTGCGAAACCGGAAGAGATCCCTCTCTTCGAGTAATGAAAATGAGCATCGGCAGCGTTCTCTTTGGCTGGGTTTATGGAATACATAGAGTATGCCTTTTCACTGCGCTACGGAAGCTGTCCCTTTGTGTACATCAACACTTTACGAGAAGTCGTACGGAATCCGTGCAGGACTGTGTTTGGGCTCATTAATACCCCCGACATCCAGACTCTAAGCCAAGAGGAGATCGTTTATAGTCCCCCATCGCTCGAAATTGCTACACTTCTGCACAATTTTCCCATCACAGTTTATTGCTGAGATCCAAAACACAATTATATAAGGAGGGCTATATTAGCAGGAAGTTCGTCACTAAGTGCTCGGATTGGTTATAGTCGCCGTTATTATATTGAGGATGTCAGGCTGAATGACGCCGATCCCCGGTTCGTGGATGCAGGCAAATAGCAAATAACGCCTTATGCTTAGTTTACTGCATGACTCTTTACGTTATGTCGCAGTTGGGCTCCGTTGCTGCGCCTAATTACTTTATTCCCCGCTCACTAACTACGGTATTTTACGCTTCTGAGCTAGCTTGTAGCTTGCTAACCATCCAAAGCCCGGTTTTAGCCTTGTAGCAAAGAAGTCCCCCCTGGCGGAAACAAACTCCCGTAAAACAGTTCTGTCAGTATTCAGCCACCCCCCATTTCCACTCCCTGACGTCAAAGCACAAGCTTGGCACACGTGTGTCCACCTGTCATGGCCGTCTTAGAGAGTATGACAGTTGTCCTTGCAGTGTGCAGTTCTTAATTATTTACCTGCTTGCGTCAGTGTTCCATTGTGTATTGGGGGAAACGAAAAAGTTCAGAAAGGAAATCATGTCCTGCTAGAGAAACGTTACTCAGTGGCCCATTTAACTGATAGCAAAATCAATGAAGAAGCACCTTTCTGCAACAGAAACAGCCGTGTCGGATCAACCTTATGGGGGTTGGGGCAGTAAGCAGAGCAGAAAAGGGTAAGAAAGACAATGGAGGAAAGGAGGAGTAAGAGAGAGAAAAAATGAGAAGAGATTTGATGTTGGTTCGGCTGTGCCTTACATTTGATAGGATGCCTTTTTGTGAAACATTAGTAAACGAAGCCTTACATTTTGTTTACATATATACATTTAATACGTAGTATAATGCATAAATATATAATACATTTTAATAATGTCATTGAGAGCAACATTGATGTTTATTCATAACTGCACCACTGAAAGCAGAAAGTTATTCCATTTATCCTAACCTATTACAAGAAATGAGAGACATGTTCAGTAAAGTGTGGTTTACGTCATGGGCTAAGGGAGACAATGCACACCAATTTTCAAGTTACGTATTTCTATTACAGCTTTATTAAAAATGCACTGTGTCCAATCATCACCAGTGACTGTAAGAGAGCAACAGCTATTAAACATGAAGTGCACATTCAAATATGACCCTTCTAAAAGCCTGTGGTGCATGAGGGGTGATGATAACGTTTCTCACTATCCCCTCCATTGTGAAATAAAGTGCCCTTTCCATGCCAAAGCAAAGTGCCACCACTAAATGTTTGAATCTGGAACATAAATATTTATGCTAGCTGTTACTCTATGAAAACAATTATGTGAACAGTTTAATATTTAGATTAAATCTTAAATTTATAATGAATCAGACATTTTATTATTGGTGGCCATTATCAAAGGTAAACTCAATGTAGAAAGACAGGCCTTGCAGTATCAGCAGTTCAGCAGCCTGACCATTTTGCTTGGACATCGAGTTTGTGTTGACAGTGGACACAAATGGGACCTATAAGTTATAACAGATTATGAGATAAAGTTGTAAATTGTAATAAAGTGTTCTGACGCCCTACCTGCACGTTAATGTAAAGGTTGTCTGTTGACAAGATCTCTGGCATTTGCTACTTTATTACAGTAATGTTAACAGGAGTTCTAGCTAGGCATTCAAGGGTATTCGCGAATAAACAATTCATCGGAACCATATCAGCATTTCTGTAATAAATTAACCTAAAATTTGGCGGAACTTCACAGGTTTCTTTTCAAAAATATGCATCAGACTTCAGCGTGCTGAGCATCCGTTGCGGAATCCGCAATGCGGATAGAACTTTCCCATAAGCTCCCTTCATGGTTGGACCCTTTCAGCTGCATGGTTCAAGCTATTCAAGTTGCAAACGTAATTAGCGACTAACGTAGTTAGTTCGCCTGTTTTCAGCCTGAGGGAAAACGGTGCGTGAAGGGTACATGTCACTTACCCAATCCATCATAACTTACTGGTAATTAGCATTACAAAAAGCGAACTTAGTGTCGGTTTCGGCCTCACAGTTACTCATTTTCTTCTCGGCTTAAAAACTTATAAAGCCGCGACTATGCGAACAAGCCGCGCTGGAGACGTCGCCCGGCCATTAGCCAATCAGCTTCGGAGGAAGGCTGTTCTTAGGGTCACGTGGACGCGTGACCCGGAAGGATAAATCTAATGTCGCTATGTGCCGATGTCCATTCCTGTGGGCGTTCGGCGGTCCTCTTTTTCAGCCATCTTGGATCTGAAACTTTGTCACAGTGAGTGCTTCTGTTGCTAATCCTCAATCATCTGACATTTAGTAGCCAGATTAAGCGTTTTAGGCGCATCGCAGCAAATAATGTGTTATTGGGAAGCAATTTCGGGTCTTATTTTTGTGTTTTTGTGCGATTTGTTCATATTTTCGCTTCATACCCGAGTTCTGGTTCAAAATGGGAATGGGTGCTCTCAGTACTATTTAGATAATGTTAAAATCACCACATGTCGATGTTATTTGGGTTGGCCGTATGGTGTGCTTTCGACATTCGTATGGGGTCACTCGTAATATGTTTTTATGCACATTTAAAGCATTGTTTCATAGAATAATCATCCGTATTCTTCAGGTGTCGCAACCGTAGCCGATGTGTAACACGATCGCGGCCAGCCAGCTTTGTGGTAGTGGCAGGTACCTTAAGTAACTCTCACGGTACATTACAGTCGTAAAATGGACACATTTCGACGTGCCAAAGCCGTCATCGGTAGTTGGATACGTTTGTTATAAAGTTCTATGTTCGGTAAGCTGAAACTCCTTAGTCCTTTTGTGGAGTTAAGTCACATGTTCCACATGTCGGCACGATTACTCTGCGGGGAGGGACACGAGCCACAGAGGCAGGCGTGTGCTGGCCATGGCGGTCCTTCCGTTTGGTTTAAAAACAGTAAATGCTAGCATTCATCTAAATAACTATTTCATTATGAGCGTAACCTACAGTAGCGACATTTCTTGGGAGCTAATCCTTTCAGTTTAATGTATAATATGTCAGGGATCGGGCCTACGATGTTTTGACGCAGCCCATAATATGATACCAGACTGCCTTAATAGTCATATAATCGGTTTTCCAGCTTTGTTTTGGTCATTCGTTCTACTTCATGTGTGGTATGAATTTTGCATTTTTTTTTCTCTTAAATGCGATTTTTGTATTTGAATGTATTCTTCTTTGAATTGCCTTATATATAAAATGTGCTGAATTGTGCTATATAAAAAAACTTGCCTTGTGTTGCTTAGTGTATTTTTAGAACAGCTTTTCCCAGAGTGCATTGGTATAACTCTTATTGCAGTGAACGTAAAATCCAGTTGTTGGGAGGTGCTTCTGCTAATTTCTAGTGAAAGGGCTTTGCAATGAGAATGTAACCTTTGTGTCGTCCTGTTTTCAGAAATGCCCAGTGAAGCCACAGAAACTGTTCCAGCCACTGAGCAGGAGATGCAGCAGCCCCAGGCAGAGACTGGTTAGTATGGCTGTGCATGTGCATACAAATGCATGGACATGCTCCCACTGGAAGGGGAGTCCTCGGCATTATCGTAGTGTAGTTTGTCATTGCTCACCCTAGGTGGTTGTGTTGGCAAATACCGTTTCTTTGAACTGAAATTTTAAGTTGTCAGGTATTGTGCGTGCATTGTACTGCAAGACAAAACTCCATGTGGGCCATAACTGATGAAATGGAAACATCCGGTGTTAACCCATAAACAAAATGAATACATTTTAATAACTAACTCCTAATGTTTTTTTTTTTTTACCCCCAAATTTTTTGGTGACACATTTTTTATATTTGGCTATCAGTGGCCCCTTCAGCTATTCCCCTCATTCCTACCTTTGCTAAGATCTTGGTAATTACAGGTGTATCTTGAGTCGAACATGTTCATCTGTGTTAGTTTTGGTGCATCTGCATGGATCTTATTTTAAAACATTTATGCATGTTTCTTATATATTTAAAAATATGTTTTGGGGAAAAGCCTTGATCAGTACTATCAAATAAGTCTGGCTTGGTGTTTGATTCACTAGCTAACTGTCTTTGAAATTGCACTAACTTACAGTGAACGAGACATTTATTTTCATTGTTAAGCAGGTGTTTTGAATGACATTTAATGGCATCACTTTTCTAGATTTGAAAATTTAATCTTGCTTTGTTCCTTAAGGGGGAATTCAAGGTAATTTTTTTTTCTCCTTCCCTTTCCTAACTGACCATGACAAATTGTCCACATTTATCTGAAATGCCCATTGTTTGCTGGGTTGTACATGTCAATTTAATTATTATTTTTTTAAGGTTCTTCTCACTGATTATCTGATTTGGAGTTCCATATTCTTTATTCAATAGTTCTGAGTTCAAGGTTCATTTTTCGTAATGGTTTCCTCCGAGAAGGGTTAGCTTAAACCAAAAGAGGGCACTGGTGGTGAGTCTCGGCATTGGCCACGGCTTGCTACATGGTGTGGTTTTTTTGTTTTCGACATTCCCATGTTGTGGCAACTGTTGGATCAGTCTGGGGTCGTCACCTCTCCACCCAAAGCTTTGGCTAGCAAAGACTCGAACCAAATCTATCTGCAGTTGTCATGGCCCACCTGAAATGAGGCACCCTTTGAATCAAACGGCATTATGCTCCATGTGCAGCTACAGCATCTAGAGCTGTGCAATATCAGTTGGCTTATCTGTACTGGCCGATGTTCATCACAAATTGGAGCATCAGCCTGATGCGTCAACCTTGATCCATATTGTCAGGCAATATTTAGTCAATATTCAAAGTTGGTAGCATCAGAACTAAACATTACTACTAAAATAATGGAGATGATTGCTTTGGATGGTCAGCCATCTGTCGTGGAGAAAAGAAGGATTTTGTATTGCCAGTCCTTGGGCAAGATGAACTTTCATGACACGATGTTGCAGCACCCAAACAGGTTTGCCAGACATGAAGTCTCAAAAGTCTTTGGAATTTTTCAGAATTCCTAGCCAACGAAATTTCTAATGACAGAATTTGGAATGTCTGTCTTGAATGGTTTAATTCAGAAATGCCAATGTACATGTTATCAGTTTTACTATTGCATTAGCACACTACTTCACCTCACCATAACATTCTCTTAGAAATGTTAATCTGTCAAATTCTGGCTCAAGACAGGACCTGGTGGCAGTGACTATCTCCAGATGCTACTGATGGGCTCTGAACACACAAAAAATTCCCTTGTCAATAATGGGCAATTTGCATTATTTTTCCTGAATATTAATGGGTTGTTCTTGAGCCTTTACCATGATTCTATTTCCTGGCTTACCCTCTCTCCTATTGACAAAGCTGTTTTTTTACTTTCGAAACCTCAATACGTTTTGCTGCAGGAGAGTCTGATTTGTTTAAAGTACTTGGGATGTCTGGCATTTGTTGTAGAGGTGGTTCTCAGTCATAGTACAACTTTCTGCTTCAGTGCTACTGGGCTTTGTGAGACCAGCCTACTTGTAAGCCTTTGCCACACATTAGACATGCTGTGCTTGGACCGAGAGCAGAGGCTCCCTGTAAGATTACTGGTTCTCCCTTGTTATAGCATATTTTTGTTATAAAGCACACCTGCATTTTACATTTGAGTGCTGTCAGTCCTCGTGGTAATGGTGTGTTTTAAATTTCTAAAGTCGCAAAACAAATCCCACTGTAGGCTTTGGATCAGGGCATGTTGCTGGGGTAGCACGGTAGAGAGCAGTGGTTCTCAACTTGTGTAGTGTGTTTTATCTTAAATCTAAGGACGCTCCCCCCACACCAGTTTAACGACAAATTGTACATGTTTATTACTATAACTTAATTTCATTGCACTGCTAAATGAGAATTCACTTTCTCCACCAACATTTTTTGAGCATTGGTTTGTTGCTCTCAACACAGAAGGTAGATGTTTATGAACAAAATTTTTAATTTGGTTATTTGGCAAATGGTTCTAAAATCGGAAACTTAACAACAATCATTAAACATGTACCCAAATAACTGAAGACCCTAATTTTAAGGTATTGGTCTACAAAAACAAATATTGCAAAGTCTGATTTTTAACAGTGTTTTAAAATGGACAAAGTTGCGACGATTCCTCACCGTTCCCCCTCCGTCAGCTATCCAGTGAGACACTAATTGGATGGGTTGTTGTGTGGTTTTTTTTATTTTTTTTAAACCTGTGAGTCTTGCTGAGATTCTCTGTAATATCGCAACTGAAGCTCTCATTCCATTTACAACCAGGAAGAAATTATATCTATTCATCTTTATTAAAACTGTGGTCTGCACACAGTATATTGTTATATGGTTCCGTCCTGAACGAGATACTGAAAAAACTCAGAGTATATGTTGCTAGTAGATTTGGCAGTGTCATGTATTTCATTGCTATTCAGTTTGTGCATCTCCCCTCGATCCTCGCTGAGGTCCCCCAGTAGACAACAGTCCCCCCTGGTTGAGAACCACTGGTGCAAGGGCTGCATAAGTCACTTTTAATTGACATACCTGCATAACGGTTTTAACTTAATGCTGTTTCTTGTTGGAATTGTAGGTTTAACTGAAACGTCGATCGTTTGTACAGCTATTTTGCAAAAAATGCCACTTCATTTTGATGTATGTGGTCACTTCGTTTTCACGCTGCTCGACCACCGCAGATCGTAGCTTCCTTGCGGAATCCATTGCATGACGAGAGATGAGACACCTAGTCTGTCAGTCACTGTTGTTTCTGCCTGGTTTGCCCACCAGGCCAGTGGTCCTTTAGAAAAAGGTTAGGGCTACCCACCTCAACACACAGATGAGGGGATATGGCAATACGGTTGCTTTTTAAATCTGTTTGTCCTCTGAACTGTGATTGGGCAGCCGATTTACATATGGATTACATTACTTGGCAGATGTTTTTTGTCTAGGGTCATGCTGTCCCTGGAGAAATTTGGGGTTAAGGGCTTTGCTCAAGGGCCCGGTGGTGAAATCATTCTGCCTACCCTAGGACTGGAACTGATGACCTCTGATCACGGGCATACTGTAGTGCCACCTGGGATGTCTTGGTTATTTGTAAAGCATAAATGGGCCTTAAGTTAATATGATGCTTTGTCCAAGACACACACCCTTATCTTTTTGTGTTACTTATTTGCTGCCATGGAGCATTGCTCTGTATCTGCATTGTACTCTTGGGCTGCTCTGTAAATTCACTGTTGCAGAAAAATGTTCCACATTCCACACACCTGCTGTCTAGTTGCTGGTCTTAGTATTAAATGCATGTGCCTGTGTTCTGAAAATTATTAGTTTAGGGGTGTGTGTGTCGCATGTCAACGGTTACTTTTGGATGGGTCCCCCCCCCCGCTTAACTCCTGAGTGATCCTTGTGGTGATTATTAAATTCTCCTGTATAATGTTGTTGTGAATTCTCCAAATTGTTTAGCACTGGCTGCTCCTGCTGTGGTCACTGGAGAGAAGTCAGGTAGAGTTTTTAATGTTGACTTTTTGCTCTGCTGCTCTTCAGCTGTGTCTTTGACACTGAGCTGTCCACCCTACTTGAAAGCCCATTGTTCAGTGTGATACTTAATCCCAAATGCATTTTCCAAATGATAGAATTCTGAAATATCCTGATCTGACTAATCTGTTGGTGTGAAATGAATCTTTGACATTTCATGCTGGTATTTGGATGGCTTGTTTGTTTTTTTTCCAGACATCTTGCTTAATTACAATAAATGTAGTTTATCACCAGATTGCATTTCACCTCCCAAAAAATTGCACCAATTTGTATTGGAGGTTTTTAATCCTGTAATGCATTAATTTATTTATTAGTAGGGTTTTCAGTGTGCACATCCTGTGGAATTCTGTATGTTTCCTTGTGCTTTATTTGTGATGTTGTAGCACTATTACCAGAAGTACAACTGAATTCCTTTTTCTCCAGCTGCTACTACTACTGCTTCCAAGAAACTTTCCTCTGCTAGTGCTGTGGCCACACCTAAAGCTAAAGAAGCTAAAAGTGGGACCAAGCAGTCTTCCCACCTCTCCTCTGTCTCCAAGCCCGTGCCTGTCACCAGCAAGCCCTCATCCCCACTTGCTTCTGCCTCCTCTTCCACCCCTCCCAAGCTGTCCTCCTCTGCTCCAGGAGTGTCCCCCCCTACCACTATGCCCTTTCCTTTAGTGCCTCCGTCACCTGGCTGTCCAGCTTCTGGTGCGGGAAATGCCTCTATCCCTCAACCCAAGGTTGTCAAGACGAGTGGGAAGGGAAAGGCTAAAGGTGGCACTATGCCAGAGGCTAAGATGGCGAAGCCAGTTGAAAAGGCCCAGTTGACTGGCCCTAATGTCATACTTCCTACTTCTCAGGGTCCAATAGCCATACCTGAGAAGGTGCAAGCCAACCTCCCAGCATCTGGAAAGCCAGCCAAAATTGACAAACCAGCTTCTGTTTCATCAGTAGATCAAACTTCCACTCCCATTTCTGGCCCAGCACCAGCTCCCATCAGCAATGTCTCAGTAGCTGTGGCATGTCAGTCACTGGAGAATTCTCCCTCTGTCGCTCAGTCTCTCTCAACTCCTGTGTCTAAATCTGACCTCTCGCTCTCCTCTAAGAGTGCTGCTGACCCTGTAGCTGTAGAGGTGACCTCTCAGGCTCCCATTTCAGCTCCTACACCTTTTGTTGACACCAAGGCCCCTGGCGTTCTTAAAGCTACCAGTGAGACCAAGAGAGGAAAGCCAG
This sequence comes from Petrocephalus zakoni, assembly GCA_026774425.1. Lineage (NCBI taxonomy): Eukaryota > Metazoa > Chordata > Actinopteri > Osteoglossiformes > Mormyridae > Petrocephalus > Petrocephalus zakoni. The sequence goes on along the minus strand of JAODKN010000039.1, from coordinate 3,154,060 downwards.
AATTGTCACCTCTGGCTGTTAGTGATGGTGCTAAGGAGTGCAAGGCCGTCCCAGGTGACCTTCCTTCCTCAAGGAAACCACCTGAGGCTACCCCAGTTATGTCTGCACCCCCTGCTGCTCCTGCTCCAGTTCCAGCTCCCCCTGCTACTGATAAGGCTCCGAAACCCACTCTGTCTTCGTCTGATGCAGAGAGAGCTCAGTCTGCCATTGCTTTGCCTCCTGCCCCCTCCTCTGCTTCTGCGCACCTCCCAGTACCTGCTCCTAAATCGGCTGTTAAGCCTGCCGTGCTTCTGCCTCCAGAGGAAGATGATGATGATGATCTGCCCCCTCTCATTCCACCTGAGGGGAACATTTCTGTACTCACTCCCCCTATAGTACCCATTTCCACCCATAAACCCCCTCCAGCAACTACCAAACCGGAGCCTGTGATCAAGAACGAGAAGGGTATCTGACTTTTTTATTTTTTGCCTGCTTATTTGGAGTGAATTACACGGTGGGCATGTAGTGTTGCGCACTGTGGAAGGCAAAGGCCAGACAATTCCTGCTAATTTTACTGTATTTGGTCAGATTGTGAGACGGGGAAAAAATCCAGTGCAATGTGACTTTGGCCCATTGTGCTTGAACACCTTACTAATAAAAGCATTGATTGCAAAGCTGTTCTTCTCTTTTGACGACTAATAAGATTCAAAGATGGCATGGTTTATTCTTGGTCAGGTGTGTATATACAGGGCTCCAGACTGCAACAAAAACCCTCGTGTCCATTTGAGTGTGCAAGGCAAAATTTTCACATGGTCTTGTATGTGCGTGCCTCCTCTTTAAATCATTAGGATGTTTATGGGTCCTGCATTAATGAACCCCCCCCCCCCCAAATCACCAATGCTACCACTGGAAAAGTTAGTCTGGAGCTCTGATATATGAAGTGTTTGATCTGGTTTTTAAAGTTGTCAAACTCGTGATTTTTCTGTGCCTTTTGCGTTTCACTGTGTCTAATTGCTCGGTCTTGTGCAGAGGGGATTTTAATCTGCATGGGTGAAATTTTGAGGACTTGCATTAACAAAATGTTTTTGAAAGAAATTTCTTCCCATGTAAATTGTGTACCTAGTGCTGTAACTGTTCTGAGACCGAGATCAAAGCCATGATGCAGACATTCACGATTTGTGTGTCGTGTCATGGTTCTGGGAGACGACCACAGTACCCACCCCCCACAGCCTCAGCCCACTGCCGATTTTTATTTTCCGATTGCATGTGTCACTTGAATGTTTTGCTTCATTCATGATCATGTTTGTGGTAAAAGCTGGGCTAGTTTCGTTAGCTCCAGATGGATAATAACCCTGAGACTGCAGACTCCCCGGCCACATTCAAGTTGGTGGTGTGGGAAGTATAGTGGAGTGTAGTTTATTTTTGTTTACGTAGTTCTTTTGTATGATATTAATTCTATGTTTTTTAGTATTCCAAATTTTAATGATTTAATAAAACCCTGAAATGTTATGAATCAAACCGTGGTTCAAAAACTGTGGATTTGAAGAATCGCTACACCCCTAATGCATATTAACTTCTTACCCTTGACTCTAAAAGCAGGCATATAAATCCATATTGAGTGTATTGACTGCCTCTCCTAGAAAGCATCTGCCTGTTGGCTAGACTGTCAATAAAGGAAATTTAGTGACTGATATGTTCCATGGGAAATACCAAGCCTGCAGCAGAAACATACCATAAAGACTTTTCTAGAGAAAAAAATGGTGGCATTTGATGTACTAGTAGGAAAGGTCTTATTTTTTTTAACGAGCTGAAGCTGGAAATGCTTTTGTGACGGACGCAAATAATATGCATATGTGTGGAGAACTGACTGGTTTCATGTGTAGGCTTTACTGACCTGTGTGTTCAGAATGGCTGCTTTTTAATAGTATCCTTGATTCTTTGTCCGCATAAGGGTATTGCAGGTGTTTCCCCTTGCTGAAGGATGCACTGGCATGTTGTTTTTTTTTCTACAAAGTACTAAACATTTGCCAATGTGTTTGCTTATTTATTATTTTTCTTCCCTTTTGTGCAGGGTCTGGTACGGAGTCAGATAGTGATGAGTCTGTACCAGACCTGGAGGATCCAGACTCCGCACAAGTGCAATCCCAACAGGCACAGGTATGAATCACCAAAGCATACATTATTCTTTGCCTTGAGTTTTGGATAAAATACTCTGAAATGCAAATAAATGGTAGTATGGTGTCTTAAGTAATTCCTGTGATCACTTTACCTTGTTCCCATTCAAAAGCTCACTACTAAGGTTGCATGATTCGACCAGTCATGTTGATCGTTACTGATTGCTTGGTGGCTTTCGGTACAGGTAGTTTCATTTTATGCAAATAAGTGAACTTCTGGTGTCTTTCTGTATGGCCATTAGCTTGCCGCAGCTGCAGAAATTGATGAGGAGCCAGTCAGCAAAGCCAAACAGAGTAGAAGTGAAAAGAAGGCACGGAAGGTAATGTGCTGCTAAGCATGTCTGTCTGTGATGTCTGACATTTTTGAGTGGCTGTATTTATTTCTTTATTTAAGTTTAGGTGAAATTGAAGTCAGTTTGTCAACTGTAACAGTTTCCTTCATATGAATGGTAACAGCATGACTTCTGAGTTTGATGAAGCCAAACAGTTTGCATTAGTTGCACCTATATCTGCTAAATGTAATTGAAGATTCATTGCAGGGCCTTTCATGCCAAGAATTTGCTGTGGGTGGTGACTTGACATGGTACTTTTTCAGGCTATGTCCAAGCTGGGTCTTCGCCAGGTGACGGGAGTTACCAGGGTCACAATCCGGAAGTCAAAGAACATCTTGTTTGTCATCACCAAGCCGGATGTCTACAAGAGTCCGGCATCTGACACATACATAGTTTTTGGTGAGGCCAAGGTAGGTCTAACGGCAATGTTCAGCATGCTAATTGTTTATTTGATGGCTTGTTTGAGACTGAACTGCAGTCCTCCTATGATGATTAAAATGGTTTGACTTTCGTTCTTCTGAACTCTTCTGAAATGAAGCCAATCTTTTTATGCTGAGGAGGAGTGCATAATTACGGTCTCCCACTTATGACTTGAACTGTTTGTGTTGAACAAAAGATTCCTTCATCTTGTTTACTTGATTATATATTGGAAGTCTTTAAGAATGGGTAACTGTCATCATATAAGTGCATTTTTACCTTTGCAGATTGAGGATCTTTCACAGCAAGCTCAGCTGGCAGCAGCAGAGAAGTTCAAGGTCCAAGGAGAGGCCGTTTCAAATATCCAGGAGAACACGCAGACGCCTACTGTGCAGGAGGAAAGCGAAGAGGAGGAGGTGAGTTTCCTAGTAACTACAGTTATTTTCAGGTTTTATGGTTCGCAATTTGTTCCATATTTTAAAATTGTGCCAAATGTTTATTCTAAAGCTTTAAATATTTATTGTAATTTGGAAGGTTGATGAGACCGGGGTTGAGGTGAAGGACATTGAACTTGTGATGTCACAAGCCAACGTCTCACGGGCAAAGGCAGTACGTGCCCTCAAGAACAACAACAACGACATTGTCAATGCCATTATGGTAAGAATCGTTTTTTGAAGCGTCTTCGCTGATGGACTTGAGCCTTTGAGGTGCGGCTGTTACATCAATGTGCCTTTTTTGTATTTTCAGGAGCTGACGATGTAGAAGACGAGCAGGCCATGGAAATAAGAGGGTCAAACTGTTCATTTGATATGTTTGTACAGTTTATACCAGGGAATGAAATAAAGCTGTGGATTGCAAAGATGGGAAATTCTTTGGATTTTTTTTTCCCTCAATGCAGTAAGGATTGTGCTGTTGGAACTGGAAGTGCTCCAGTAGGTATTTATTGATAATAAAGTGACTGTTTTGCCCCCCCCTCCCCCCCTTTTGTGTACTTGATGCAAAAGTCAAACATTAAATGTAAATCCTCACATGTACAGAAGGCCTTAAGACTATTGTTTGATCAGTTCACTTTGTCAAGTTGTCATGTTTTGAATACATTTTGAGATGGGCTGCCCCAAAATGAAAGCAGCACACCATAGTGATGGCAAAGGGAAAGGTGAACGCTAACAACGGACACATGCTCCATGGGTAGGGTTGTCGCAATACAATTTCAAACTTGATACTGATACCTAGGAGAATGCCATTGATGAGGTGGGGGGATAAAGATTGGAACAATACAAACATGATGACCCTATTAAGTTGTCGGGCATGGTGCAGAAAACAGTGACACAACTGTAAGGTGTGCATTTGGGTTGGTTCATTACCAATGCAAAACCTATTTTAAATGCAAACCAAATTATTACGGCCAGAAAACTGACTATAAAGGTAACTATCGTGGAGTTGTAGTTAAGGTTTAACCTCTGTGGTATTCCAGCTTGATTGGTGGGATATGCGGATCTGTACTGAAATATTCCTGAATGTGGGTTTGGCTGTAATAAATTCCGACTAAAGCAAGATTTTTATTAATTTATGGGCAAATTTTAATATTTCAGTGTTTGTGTGTGCACTTCATGTTCAGTAGCCTAGCTGTCTTGCTCACAGTCACTGGCGCACAAAGATGTGGAAGGGGACGCAATCTCTCCACCATCACTTCCCCTAAGTGCGAAATATCCATATTTTGCTTCTGCAGTCTTGTCTCTGCGCTGTTTGGGCTGTTGTGTTTTTCAGCTCTAACTTAAAGTAGTGTTCAAGAAGTAACTTCCCTGTTGAGTAGGGCTGCCCCCGACTAAAGATATTCCTAGTCGACTAACACTCCTGCATTTTAGCGATTAGTCGAATAATCGTTC
>JAODKN010000039.1:3118354-3134077 GCA_026774425.1 Petrocephalus zakoni | reverse complement strand
AATGTCAGAGGCGGGGGAAAAAACCTCAGACTCCTGAGGTTAGGTTATTGCGGGAGTTAAAACCTCAATATCGATGCAATAAAGGTTAATCGTGCAGCCCTAGGGCCAGCCTTGGATACCGCATCCGGGGGGCCGCACAACAATCAAAAATTCAAACACCACGGAGGCTCTGCTCAGTGATGCAAGCAAATCTCAATTGTTCATTGGCCAGGGAAAAAGATGCAGGAAGTCAGAAAGAAGATCAGACCAAAGATTGTATATAACCGCTTTTTCTACCCTTTATGATCAGAATGATAACAAACATGGCTAGCAGGTTTGGTTTGGTTGACTGAGAAAGTCTGGAAATGTATATGATTCCTTGCTATATGATTATAAACACTCCCAGAAGACTACAAACTAATATGAAACACTTTTGTACTGTAGTGCCATATACCTATGTATGTATTTTTTGTCATCATTACTGTTATTTTGATATATAATATTTTTTTAACATTTATTTGAAATCAAGTTTAGTCTTAGGTGTCTGTGATTTCATTAGTTTATACTTTAAATGTTTAAACCTATTTAATTGTTATATATTCTAGTTTAGATTATAGTAATTTGTATTTGTATGGTATCTTAAAACGGTAACAAAGTATTTCTCATTTTGCTGTAGCTCTTATTTTATTTTCATATATTGTTCTATTTCAGTTTATGAAAATGTTTTCGTTATGCTTTGCACCATGCTTACTCTTGCATGAAGTATGATACGGCCCTAGTCGGCTCATTCATCACTAATTTGGGGCTTAGAAGTACTGGCCTGCAAAATGTTTATAATTCATTATTAAATCTAGTAATTCTGCTAATCTGCGGCACCAAGCTCAGCAAGTTTTGCTACTTTTTCTGAATAAAAAGAAAATGTAGGACTTTTTCTTATCGTGTAGCACTGTAACTTACAATTCTACACTATATGGACAAAGGTAAGACACACCTCTCAGTCATTGAATTTGGTTGTTTCATTCAGACCCATTGCCACAGGTGTATAAAATCAAGCACCTAGCCATGCAGTCAAGTTTACCATATTTGTGAGAGAATGGTTGTTCTGAAGAGCTCAATGAATTCAGGTGTGTTACTATCATTGAATGCCACCTTTGCTACTGTATATGTCAGTTCATGAAATTTCCTAACTGCCTGATACTTCATGATCAATTGTAAGTGGCATTTTTATGAAGTAGAAGTGTTTTGAAACTCAGCCACGAAGTGGCAGACCACATAAAGTAACCAAGTGAGTTCACAGAGTGTTGAAGCACATAGTGTGGAAAAGTCACCAATGTTCTGTTGACTCAATAACTGCAGAGTCCCAAACTTCCTCTGGCATTAACCCCAGCATAAAAACTGTGCACTGGGAGCTTCATGTAATGGACTTTCATGGCAGCTGCATGAAAGCCTCGCATCACCAAGCACAGAGAAGGGCGGTTGTGCCTTAGAATTGTTACAACATATAATTCTGTAAAGAGGCATATCTATAAAGGTTAAAATAAACAATTACATTGAATCTAAAATTAATTTGCTTTTGTAATTATTTATGGAATTTTATATTTTATTTAGGCCAACATAAATATACAGTTAAATATGAGAAAGCAGAAAATTATGGGTAAATATTTTTTCAATTATTAACCCGAAAATGTGGCAATTAACGATGAAACCAAGGCTGTGTATAGTTAAATTTCCTGTCTCAATCCACACATCACACATGCATAGACACGATGTCCGCGATGCTTGAAAATTAAATAAATGCTAAATATTGCTTTGACATTCCTCCAATTAATGTGTGTCTGTGTGTGTGTACACACTATAGTGTAGATGTGTTTGCCCTGCATGTAGGTAGGTAAAACCATGTACCACACAATTTAACTGATTAAAAGTTAGCTATGTTTATTATTCTAAATATTGACAACATGATAGAAATAGCAACAACAGGCCAAAAAGTTATGCTGAACTGATTAAAACAAAATTACCGGAAAATAAGCTAGTTTAAACAAACATTAGCCGATGTAATGATTGAAATATTGTTAGTTAATGGAACGCGATCTTTTAACGACATTGCGATCTTAAATCAACGGCGATGCATGTGTGCTGCCTTGGAAATGTCAAATAAATCGCTGTTACGGTAAAGCGACACCAGACGGGGGTTAACTTTCCTATTTATGACTGATATGTTGACCTAATGGTTACATTATGTTGCATATTATCCCGAGCTTTAATTAAGCCAATATCGTTCCCGTCACACATTATGGATATACAGCTGTAATATCAAGGCTTTACAGCAGAACGATGACGTCAAAGATATGCCTGCTTTAAATCGAACGCTTTCGGTGGTCAGAAGAGCGCTACCTGCAAATGACGTGACGTCCAGGCGGTTACAGGATCTGCGAAATCGTAGAGTTAATAATTGCAACGAGTTGCACCTGTTGTGTTCACGGGGAGGCTAGGAGGCCACCCTTCTTCACGACGTGCCTTTACTTTACAGCCTTAGCTTGAACACGTGAAGAAACCTGAAATCTGGCTCTGCATGCCTTTTCGCGATATTCAGTTTCTTAAAGAGACAATAGGACCATTTCCCCGTGAATATTATCGACTGAAAACAGCGGCTGCTCCGACAGGAGAGTTAAGGTAAGCTTTTGACAGTCGGGATGTCTTTTACTTACAGTTCCGACATTGTGACATCTAAAAGTTATTGTGCTTCCGTGTCAGTACTTCACCTCACACCAGTTTGAATGAATCGGTTTTTCGCGTGTTTCTGTCCATATAGGTATAAACTATATATATATCTCAACAGTGATTATATATCTTTTTAATGATGGCGTATTAACTGTTTTGTTTGACGTGTTGGATTGTGCTACACGTAGTTATTTTCGAGTTGTTATCGATAACGGCAAATAAGTCTACAAAATAATTAGAATAAGAAAATGTAGCAGGAGAAAATGTATTGGTGACTAGATCAAGTTGATCAAGGCTTTGGAAGAGAATGGTTTGAAAGTAATAATCAGTGGAGATGCCCTGAATGCTACAATGTATATACTTCCTCTTATTTGTTCATATTTGTTTCCTGTTTTTTTGGTCGGAAATGGTTGACAGTTTTGGTCATGTGTATCTGCAGAACTAGAAAACTAGAAACTCATGTTAGTTGATCCCCATAGGTCTAAGTTTTTTTTTTATCAATTAATAATTATCTTCTCGCAAGTTATGAAAGAGGCAAATGCGATTAAGGATAACAAATAAAAGCAGTTTAATCTGAAATGCAACTGTAATGTGTCTAAATTGCGACATTTGAGTAGAAATAATTTCAGTATAATGTATAAGTATAGTTCAGTATCCTTATAGTTCAGTATAATATATAAACACTATTATGTGTATGAGAGAAATGACAAACCTGTGTGAAAATGTCTGTAGATCTGTAGATTTGTGTTGAGATATTTTATAGTATTATTAAGATGAGTTAGATTTTAGATTTCTGGGAAGCCTGCATGGTCAATGTCGTTGTAAACACTGCATACATTTTGCAATAATTCATTACAAAAATGACAATGTATTTGTCAGCTTTTTACACAACAATGGCAGCAGAATGGAATATTTGGTTAAATGACAAACAAAACCTGTTCCGTCACACACAGCCATGATGACGTTCACACTTTGCTTAAAAGTTGCCACATAGGTATTCAGAGGTTGGGTGGTGCGCATATTTACTTTGTAGTATTTGCAAATATAATACAAATATGCTTAAAATGTACTTGCATAAAGAAATGACTGCCACATCTCCAGGCTGGTGTGGTATGTTGTTCATAAGAATAAGGGGGTGGTTGTTGATAGAAAACATCTAACTGGAGCTCTGTGTATCCTGCAAGGTGCTACCTGGAACAGGTGCATTAGAACTGACTGTGGAAGCTGCCATGTTGGTATCCCTTTGTACTCCCTCTTATGTGACGTTTCCTTCTTGAGTTTAGCAGTCATTGGTATAAAGCTTATCTCAGGGCTGATACCAAAGTGGAGGAGCAACATTGCTGTGTTTGTTTTGGCAGTGCTCCTGCATATTGTACTCTAATTAATTATACCTGAGGTGGGGTGGGGCATCTGCTCCTTGCAGTCTTAAGTCTGTTCAAGGTACACTAGTTTTGATCAATTTATGGGTGCATGAATATGGCTTAACTGGCGTAGGCCTATGTACTGAATTTTCTGAAATGCGCTGTAGTATGATTGATGGCTCAAGGCCGCTGTCCATAAACTGCTTTCACATTTTGAGGTCAGGACATATGTAAGGTTTTGTGTGTATTTCAGCTGATTTTAAAGTACATTATTATTGGTAGGACAACAATATATATGTGAATTTGTTCATGTATAAACACAAAGGAAATTGTTGGACAGTAGTTTTAACTATTAGCTTTAGAGGTTTATGTTCCATAATGCTGGTCATGTGGAAAATGCAGCTTCAACTTAATTCATTTTGTATCATTGCTGTACACCTGAGTTCCATATTGCATCTTGAAATTTATGTTGAGCCATATACCGTTAACCAAGGAAAAGTGCTATGTCTAACCATCTCCTATTGACAGCATACCTTTCTGTTGTGAACTGCTTGAAAAGTCATGGACAACAGAAATGATAGGTTCTGAATATAGTCAGTATTTTTGATTTTAAGTATTTGCAGCATGAGAGTGCAGACATTTCTTGGTTATCTGGTAAAGTTGTGTGTAGATGTTGAGAAATGTGACAGACTGCAAACGACTGACTATGAACCATGGTTTTGATAAATGTGTGCTTTTAAGTTCTCAATGCATTAATGAGGTATTGGACCCCCCACCCCCTTGTCTTTGCTTCTACAGCTTCCTGCACCTCGTGGGCAATGCGTCTGCTCCCTCGCCGCCGCATCACCCCCCTGAAGCTGGTGCTAGTGGGTGGCACAGTCTTTATGGTAGCTTTGGTAGTTCTACAGCGTGATGTTGGTTTTAAGAGCCAGCCGGACCCCTGGTTCCAGGACCTCGTGGTGCGCAAAGAGCGAGTGATGGGTATAGTTAGGGAAGCTGTCCAGATGTTCCAAATCGGAGCCCCGCAACCTCTGCCACCAGAGCAACAGCCTACAACTGATCTCCACTGCCCTCCCGGTTTTTACAGCCAGGCAGAGCTTAGGCCTCACCTTGAACGGCCCCCTCAGGATCCGCAGGCCGTAGGGGCGGATGGTAAGGCATTCCCTGAGACCAAGCTGTCTGCCGCCGAGGAAAAGGAAAAAGAAGAGGGAATGACCAGGCACTGCTTTAACCAGTTTGCCAGTGATCGCATTTCAATCCACCGAAGTCTTGGTGAAGACACACGGCCCCCAGAGTAAGAACAAGAGCATTACCATAGTCATGTACTGCCTCTTAGTCCAGAATAGTAATGTATTCTTAAACTACTCAATGACCACAAGACTCATAAGTCTGCAGATGAGCTCTCCTGAAAGAAGTCTGGATATTTGCTCTGCTGTATTTAATCCTGCATATAAATCATTTGAATTTGAAACATCTGAGCAGCTGTAAATCTGTGTAATTAATCTTTTTTTGGATTTGTTATATTTCCCATACTTCACAAAAATGTTTTTCTTTTTATTAATACCGTACAACAGCAGGGCCCTTACTTTGAAACCGTATCCGGAGACTGTAAGCTGTAAGCCATTGTCCCTATCCACAGCAGTGCTGACCAGCATGCTCTTGTGCCATCAGGTGCGTGGAACGAAAGTTCCGCCGTTGTCCCCCACTTCCCACCACAAGCGTGATCATAGTCTTCCACAATGAAGCCTGGTCCACACTACTGCGCACTGTCTATAGCGTGCTTCACACTGCTCCAGCTGCCTTGCTTACCGAGATCATACTGGTTGACGACGCAAGCACAGCAGGTAGTATGTCCGGCCCCTGCATTCGTTAAAATTCAAGAACGGTCAGTCATCAGGCTGAAACTAAATTGGTGTTGACATTCACCAGTCCAGTGATTTTTGCTCTGAATTGGCTCTTAACATGGGCTAAAGTCAAAGAAATTAACATGACGGCATCAAGCAGTTGCTGCAGATTTGTTCGGCTCATCTTCACAATGGGGAATCTCCGGTTTCACCACATTCCATGTGTGCTCTATTAGATCGCAATCTGGTGACTTTGGAGGCGGATTGAGTACTGTGAACTCACTGTCATGTTCAAGAAAGCACCCTGAGATATGAGCTTTGTGACATGGCAGATTATCCTGCTGGGAGAAGCCATTAGAAGCTGGGTACACTATGGTCATAAATGCATGGAAATGGTTTCACCACCAGCAGCAGCCTGATACGAGGCCAGATGGATCCATGCTTTCATGTTATTTACACCAAATTCACCAAACACACCAATTCTGACCCTACAATCTGAATATTGCAACAGAAATCGAGACTCATCTGACCAAGCAAAATATTTCCATTGTACAATTTTCTCAGTAGATCAGCAGCTCATGAAATACTCAAACCAGCCCTCCAGGCACCAACAACTATGCCACATTGAAAGTCAGTTAAATTTACCTCTCTTCCCCTCTCTGGTGTTTGATGTGAACATTGAACTGGAGCTCCTGACCTATATCATCATTGAACTTTATTAGGTGTTCCTAATAAAATTGGCCAGTGACTGTCAAAATGGGAAATTCCAGCATAGCAAGATTTGATAAATATACAGTCATGGCTTCAACAATCATGTTCTTCACTCTTATGATCAGGCAAAGTATTTGTTTTCCTAAACAAACCACAAAATAACAAGTTTCAAATCTCATGTCTAATAGTGGTTTATTTTCTTTTATAAATCAGTAAATGCACATTAACATAGTGATACATAATGAACCCCAAGTACAAAGGTGTGTGTGCTTATCAGTTACAGCAGATATAAAAAGTACATAAACCCCTGTTAAAATGCCAATTTTTGTGATGGAAAAAAAATTAGACCACGATAAATCATTTCAAAACTTTTCCCACCTTTAATGTGACCTATAACCTGTACGATTGGTTTTTCAGTTTGGGGGAAGATATAAAAAAAATAGTACAATAAGCTAGTTGCATAAGTGTTGAACCACCTTTTGATTTAATTACAGAATTTTCAGTCTTTTGAGGTGCACACCTGCCATCAGTTTAAGTGACTCTGATTAACCCAAAATAAAGTTGAGCTATTTTAGTAGGATTTTCCTCACATTTACTCAGTTGCATCCTACAGCTAAAGCCATGGTCTGCAGAGAGCATACAAAGCATCAAGGGATCTGATTATTGAAAGATAAAAAAAATTCCATGGCATTAGATATACTATGGAACACAGTGAAGACAGTCATCAAGAAGTGGGGAAAATATGGGATAACAGTGACGTTACCAAGAACTGGACGTCCCTCCAAAACTGATGACAAAACTGGTCAGGAACGCTCCCAAAAGGCTTACTGCAACACTGAAAGAGCTTCAGGATTTTCTGGAAAGTAATGGTTGTGTACTACATGTGACAACAATCTCCTGTATTCTTCATATATGACATGTATTCTCCATAAATGACATTGTGGTGTCATTTTTTTACATCACAAAAACCTGGCAGTTTAACAGGGGAGTGTGCACTTTTTACATCCACTGTATTTATTTATTGTGCAGGACCTGTAACATTTGTAAGAAGTGTAGAGTAACAAGCAAAACATTTGCTTTCAGGTGGTATTTTATAATTGTGAAGCTGTGTCTCAAATTTCATGTTTGTATGCTATTCACAATTTTGTTCTCTACTTGATGAGTAGAGTAAGAACAAGTAGTTTCCAATCAATAGATTTTTTTTTTTGCACATTATTGATATCTTCTGTACTTTAGTATAGGCATTACAGTGCTTCCTATGGTAAATTGGTAAGGAGTATATTGGAGTAGAAATACTTATCCTACTCCATTTCTACTCCATAAATACTTATGGAGTAGAAATATTATCCCAGAGGAAGTTACTTACTAAAAAGCAGAAATACCTCATATGCATATATGACCTAAAAGTAGGAAGTTGACAAGAAGTTCATACAATCAAGGTAAATTGATTGGAAAAAAAATGTCAATAGATGACCTTAAGCAGCAGTAACCAAATAACATTGTCTTGTATGGTGTTCCTAGAAAGTAGTGTTTACGAATTTCTCCAGTAATTGCTGTTATTTTTGTGCCCCAGTTATATAATACGGACCACATCCAGTACCTATATGTGTCTCACACACAGCTCTTTCTGACTTATGTCAGATGTTGCTACTTGAATACTCTGTTTTAAGGGCCCCAATATGACAGCACTACAAGATGTGATCAGTATTCAGTCTTTGCTGTGTTTCTGTTTGACTGCTGGTGTTGAAGAACCTTTCTTCTGACACTCCATTCTACAGAGCACCTGAAGAATCGCCTGGAGGAACATGTGCGAGCCCTAAAGATAGTCCGCGTGGTACGCCAGAGGGAGAGGAAAGGTCTGATCACAGCTAGACTGCTAGGGGCCAAGGAAGCCCGAGGAGAAGTGCTCACCTTCCTGGATGCCCATTGTGAGTCTCCCAGAATGCATTGTTAGTTACACAACACCTCTTTTCCTAATTAGGTGGGACACGAAGTGTCTTGGATTGTGTGTCAGGTTTATATATGAAAAAGAGGCCTGCCTAACAGGTATAACAGGCTTACTTTCAAATTCTTTCAGATTTTCTGATTTCTTGTTAGTGAAATTTCAAACAGGATAAGCAAACACAATACCAATTTTTTAAGGCTCTTTCACAAAACAAGTGTGAGCATAGCTTTGGTCAAAAAGTGCAAATTTCCTCCCAGACCAGGAAAATCTTAGCGCTGCTCTCCTGTTTGGCTATTGGATAACTTACTACATACTTAGCTCAGATATAGGTATAGTTAAGCTGTGGCCAAAACTCTGGGTTCCCTTGCCCAGGTGAGTGTTTCCATGGCTGGCTGGAGCCCCTGCTATCTCGCATTGTGGAGGAGCCCACTGCAGTGGTGAGCCCGGAGATCACCACCATTAGCCTCAACACCTTCCGGTTTAACAAGCCTGTGGCCACAAACCGCGCACAGAACCGTGGAAACTTCGACTGGAGCCTGACCTTTGGCTGGGAGGGCATCCCCAAGAATGAGCAGCAGCGGCGCAAAGATGAGACATACCCTGTCAAGTGAGCAACACATACTCCATAGTTGCAGTGTTCAGATACGATGGCTTTACATTTCTTGTTCGTCTAGATCAAGGGTGTCAAACTCCAGTCCTGGAGGGCAGGAGCCCTGCACATTTTTGGGTTTATCCTCGTTTAACATACCTGATACAGTGCCTCGCAGCTCATTGTGCTAATTACCACACAGCTCTTCAGCTCAATCGTTTGTGGTGAAACAGGGAAAGAACTAAACTACACAGGGCACCGGCCCTCCAGGACTGGAGTTTGACACCCTTGGTCTAGATCAAGTAACTTTAAATAAACTGTTGTCATATCCACAGTGACAGTACATCATCCAAGTATAAGATCAATTACAAACTTTGAAGTTTACATGTCAGTTACTTTTGCTTAACATATTACTAAAACCGATCATTAATAACACGACAGCACAACTTTATTTTGATTTTCTTATCGTTCCAGGACTCCAACCTTTGCTGGTGGTCTCTTTTCAATTTTGAAGTCCTACTTTGAAAAAATTGGAAGCTACGATGACAAAATGGAAATCTGGGGGGGTGAGAATGTGGAGATGTCTTTCAGGGTTAGTTCTCTGTTGCATCTGCTATTTTAAATCAATTATTTATTAAGCGTTTTTTGTTGTATATGATTAGATAATGTGCTACAAAGCACTTGCATATAACTTTTTCCTCCACCATTTTTTACCACTACATTACATAGCTATATTATGGTATTTTCATCATGGCAGGGTGTTGTGCTCATTTCTGGATTCTAGTGCTAATTTTGAAAATTCCAACTACCGTAAACAAAATTAATCAGTTTCAGAATTACCAGTCAGATTCTTTTGCCATGGACCAATATTTGCACTTTTTTTGTAAGTGTAAAGTTATGTGTCCTGGAGAGACTTATTACGTATATGTGTGTGACCGTGTGGGCAGGTCTGGCAATGTGGTGGCCAACTGGAGATCATCCCATGCTCCGTAGTGGGCCATGTGTTCCGCACCAAGAGCCCCCACACCTTCCCCAAAGGCACAGAAGTAATCACACGCAACCAGGTACGCCTGGCCGAAGTCTGGATGGACGACTACAAGAAGATTTATTATCGCCGCAACCAGAATGCTGCAGCTATGGCCAGAGAGGTAGGAGTCCTGAGTACCACCGGCTTATAAGAAGCAAACGTATCAGATTTATAACAAATATGTTAACTCACAGAAGGAATTTGTTTTTGGCCGATGGTATCTCTTGAGCTATAATGGCAATATACAGGCATTAAACAATATAAAAGCAATATACAGATTATATATAAGACAAGTAATATACATAAAGTGCAAAAAACACTAATGAGTGCCACGTATGGAAATGAGATTGTGGTGTATGAGCACTGTATTTGTAGATGTGAGGCAGGGTGTAAAACTTAAATTTATTGTGCAGTTTTACCTCATGATCCCATGAATTTCCTTTTTTTGGGTAGGATTTCTACCAAAGCCCCCCCCCCCAAAAAAAAATATTTGCAAGAGATCAAGCATGTTGATGATTTTTCATTAGAAAAGTCTTGGTTATTTATTAGAAACATGATCAAACTCCGCCCCATAGCTGTGTTGCAAGGAAATAAGAAGGTAGCCGATCAATGTATGTGTAATTCACATACCTATAGGGTGTGGACTGGTATGTATTTAACATGAAGGAACTATTATCTTTCACTGTTGTTATCTGCCCTTATCTTATCACTATCATTAGACTATAATTCATTAGCCATGTATAGAAAAACTGAGCTGCATTTACACTGTAACACATCCCCCCAGATTCAGTGGTGGCTTCTGACTGCAATTTTTAGTGAAGCAGACCTTAGCCCTGCCGCCCCACCATATAATTTCAAACATGATCATATATTAGTCATTCCCATAAATATTATCATTACCTCGTGAGCTGATGCACACAAACACAACTACAAAAACCGAAACATCGTCATAGCAGCTAAGCACATCTGTGAATTTCCTATAGTGCCCTTTGCTGTCAGAGATTTCACTCTCAAGATTGCAATTGACAAGAAGAAGTCTTTACTAATCAAAGTATTATCTCTTGGATTTTTCTGATATTCTGAATGGTTAAACATGTTAATCATCTGCCTGTCAAGAGCAGATGTAATTGGAGAGACTAAGTGAGGCATTCTTCCCTGGGATATTTTGTGTGATGTGAATGTTACACCAATTTTGGTGAGGCACAGCTTCACCTGTTATCTTCATTGACTTCTTTTAATTAATACGCAAATTTTGGTTGTTGCAGAGTTCTGTCTTTTACTATTTTTACCTTCAACTCCCCTAAAACCTCTGCAGAACAGGTATGGAGACATTTCTGATCGCTTGAAGTTGAGAGAAGATCTACATTGCAAAAACTTCTCCTGGTTCCTGGAGAACATCTACCCAGAGATTTTTATCCCGGACTTGTCCCCAGTCAAATTTGGAGCAGTAAGAAGTCTATCTTCTTGCAGAAAATTACAGTAGTATCTGAATGTAAAGAATGCAGAACAGAACTATAGCAGTCAAAATCTGTTGCTATTATGTTCATCCAATATAATTGTGTACGCAGATCAAGAACTCAGGCTCACAGAGTTGTCTTGACGTGGGGGAAGACAACAATGGAGGAAAGCCACTTATCATGTATACTTGCCACAACATGGGTGGTAACCAGGTACTCTTTGCTACATGGCCTTATATATGGATAATAGCTAATCCAGCTGTTTAGTACTTTGCGGTTCTGTTTTCAGAGTAATAGTGTACAATGGCTTCAATTTGGCAGACTCCAGGTGATGCGATGGGTAGAAAACGGTTTAACTCTGAAAGATGATAGACCTGAATGATAACCAGGATACAATTTTTTGGATTAAAAAGTAAAACATTTTTCATATTGTTTGTAAAGTTCCTCACCACTCTCACGATTCCTTTCCAGTACTTCGAATATACATCTCAACAGGAACTGCGGCACAATATTGGAAAGGAGTTGTGTCTGCAGGCTTACCCCGAGTCCATGCCTGTCAAGATCGAGCTCTGTGTCCGTAAGGGCCAGGGCACCTCTGTTATCCCCAGCCAAGTGTGGGAGTTCACCAGGGTAAGTAGCTATTGGCATCTGACAGCTAGGTAATGGAATGAAAACATCCATATGGCCTGCTGGGAACTTAAACAGCACTACCCTCGGTGATGGCTTGCTACTAGTCAGCTGGTTCAACAATTATGAAATATGGTGTAGATTTGAAGTGTACAGCATGAGCTTGCTTTGTTGAAACTGGAGACTAATTGCATAATGTAATACAGTGCTTGGTGTTTGTCATAACCATTTCCAGGACAACCTTTTGCTGAATCCGCCTTCTGGAAAGTGCCTGGCCTTAAAGGAGAGACAGATTGTAATGAGTCACTGTAACCCTACTGACCTCAACCAACACTGGGGATTCAGCTGATGACGGATAGAAAAATCTTGAGGGAGAACTGCCCCGAAAGTCCCCTCCCTTTGGACTCTTTGCAGATGGGACCTACCCCCTGCCCTTTCTGCCCAATGCAGGCAGATGGAAAGCACTGGACTACAAGGAGCATGGCATATTATGTATTGTGGGAAAAGAGTTGGGTGTTCTCTTCTTAAATTTATGAATCTTGTTTGGAGAAGGTGGGGACTTTGAAAATTTAGCATTATCAGAAGGCAGCTTAAGCTCCACCTCTCAAATTACCATGATTACTTAAGTTATGGCTTTTGTATGTGATTCAGAATTTGCAAAATTTGATCCATCTCTGCTATGATCCCTTTTTCAGAGAATTGTAAGTGAGATTATAAGTGCTGTTTTATTTAAGTGTTTCACATTGGTCATTGCTCACGTATATTGCTCAGTTATTGGTCATTGCTCATGCTTTCCTATTTTTATACTGTGAGGTAGGAAGGCAGGTTCAGTTTGTGCTGAGGGAAGCCTGATGAGAAACTTATGTCCACTGTGTGGAAATCAGTTTTCTCTAAAGCTGCAGTCTTTGTTGGTGTTAATACTACCCCTGATCTTAAATTAAGCATGACTCATGACTTCTGTTTCTCTGGCCTGGCAATGAAGTGATTTGTTTTTTAGAGAAAGAGCTAAAGATATATGTTAAAGGTTTGATTCAGGTTACTATTAAACCAAAGATATTTGGTAGGAAATTTCATATTGGTATATTTGCTACCTTCACTGCTCTCCCCAGTAAAATGGCAGATGAAAATGTGAAGGTAATAATTATATGGTCAAAATGCATCTTTGCACATAATTGTGTTTTAAGGTGAATGAATTATTTAAAAATCTGGGATGTGCTTGCTTTGGAGTGGTGTAACATCTTTGTAATGTATTTAATGAGATTTGATGCTAATCAATGTTTTTTTTTTACCTAAGAAGATATTTGACAATGGGTCCAATCAGAAAAATTACTATAAATGTCTAGATATTTTATCATATTTCTGTGAATGATATGCATGCAGAGGGCTGAGCTTGGCCTATTTTGCAAAGTGTTGTCTACAATATAATTTTCCTTTAATTTATTCATTTGAATTTCTGTGATATCATCCCTCCCCCCCTGAATGACACACTTTTTTGATTTTAAACTTTTTTATGCTTCCAGTTCACCACTAATTAGTATTCACTGAATAGTGCGTGTGTTTGGATGCTTTTCCTCTGCATCTGCTGTACACTTTGAGCAGCCATTATTTAGTCAGTTTATTTCCCCTCATGTCACGGTACTGTTATCTTGGATAATATGGTCATCTCTCGAGAAAGCAATCCTCAGTATGACAATGTGAAAGATTTTACATGTATGCTTTCATTTGAATTTCCATTGCTCTGCACATTAATTTGGGCGTTAAATATATTTTAAGTATTCCTGAAAAAGTAAGCATGTCTTGTGTTCTAATTATGACTGTATATTGTAAGTGTGGGGCTGTATGTTTTTCTGGGGGAGAATGCTGGATTTTCCTAAGGTTGTGTTCGCACCCTAGCTCTGTGTGTGCTGCATGCATGCGTTTCCTCCCACTGTTTAATGCGTGTTACTCATTTGCACTGGTGTCAAGTACAAAGTACATACTGTAGTCCCCCTGTATCTGCGGGTTATGCTCTATGTTCCAAGACGTACCACAGATGGCCATGAATCCCATATATAAGGTGATTTTTGAGTACATGCATATGGTAAAGTCTTAATCGATAAATTACGCACAGGAAGGCATTACCAACATCAAATACAGTAATGATGAAGTACAGTATATAGCATTGTGCACACTCAAATGAAAAGGATTCTGACATGTAATTCTCAAGACGAAGGAGCAATGGAAAAAAAAATGTATAAAGGGATGATGGAGCAATGAGAATCGCATGCGTATGATTTGTAAAATGCAGACACTGCAATAACATAGCAACAAATGTGATCAGGGAGAATGCTAGAGGCAGATTATTCCTGCTGGGGCAAGTGGGTATGGGCACCACGGGAGATGCATGTACTGGGCGCCATGGCATGTACTGGGCGCCATGGGCTGGTGAATTTTGCCATATCACATGGATTATTTCTGGAAGTTTCAGACCACGGAAAACTACGGATAACTGAAACAATGTTTACTGGAACCATATGTCCTACTTTAGGGTGTATAGCCTTCACTGCAACAGCAATTGACATGTCCCCCGAGATTCGGGCCAGATTTGCTCTGCAATGGAGGAGTATGTAATAGTCCACCTATTGCATACTTTACATTTATTCTGCCAGTCAAGGTACATTAAGAGAGGACAGGGAAGTGAACAATAACAACAGTAATACAATAATACACAAAAAACATACAAAAGGAGATGAATACAAAACTGACATGTCTAACTTTGCAAAGTGAGTGTGCCCTAGAATCCTGTCCAGAGTCTCTTTTCCTTATACGCGGTGCTTCCTAAGATAGACTCCAGGCTTTTGTGACCTGATGTTGGATAAGCAATTGGAAGGTTCGGTACGAGCACAGTCACAATTACCTTATCCTATACTGTGATATTTCGCTCCAATATTTATTTATAATTTGTGTTAGTCACCCCCCACCCCCCAAATTGTTCTGCGTAATTTTACTCACAAATCTGCCTACTATATTGGGGCAGGCCCCAGTCCGAACTTACTCTGGACCACAAATTAATTTGACACCCCCCCAACATCCCTCTTGAAATATTTGTACAACTCAACCACTCATTACAGTATTAGCAGGCTTAAGTAGTTATATGCTTATCAGCAAATAAGAGCAAACATGCAACAGTACAGGGCAAGGTTGTCAGTGAAACTACTCAAATTATAGAATCTCCTATAATTTATGTGAAAATGTTAAACTCTTAAATTTTGTTCAACTGGGCTATTGGCCTATATGAAATACCTCTATGTCTTCCAATTGTTTATCTAGTCAGAGGGACCATTATCTTTTCTATTCAATATGGTACATGACAAACAAAAAACCCCAAGCTGGGGCAAGTCCCAACGCCCCAACCCTGGAGACATGAGCCAATGCATGAGTTTTTTATATAGGTCTGCTGAGCTGATGTGCGCTGAGAGCTGC
>JAODKN010000039.1:3099648-3116692 GCA_026774425.1 Petrocephalus zakoni | reverse complement strand
GTTGAGCTAAATCTGTTCAGCCTCAAGCAAAGGAGACTGAGAGGGGACATGATCCAGGTCTATAAGATTCTGACAGGTTTGGATGCTGTTCAACCAAATAGTAATCAGTTTACTGAGATATCTGACAATACAAAACAATTGAAGAAATGAAGGTATATGGCTTACATGAAATAAAACTTCTGTGATCCTGAATAGGATAAGCAGTTACAGAAAATGGATCGTTGGATGAAATAAAACTGAAAGATTTAAGAACATTTTATCTAGCTTTGTGTTATTCGATCTTAAAAGTACCACAATAGCGGATTTGGGGAAATTGTTGAGGAATTGTTAATGGAATCATTAAATCATTAAAGCTACAAATTAAATTATTTTAATACATCTAATAAAGTAATGTCAATTGTTTCGCACAAAATCAAACTCTTTTTCATTGTAACATTTAGTTTTTGTTGAGAGATTATCATGCCCGTGAGAATGACCAAATATGGGCATGAAAGACATTTCATTCTCAAAATATAAGGTTTTCTGTGAATTTCAGTAATTTAATTAAAGAGCCCATGTTCCACATTTTGCTTGTTGCCAAAATCATTGAAGATGGAATGGAATCTCTTTTCCTGCTTGATGAATTAGACTTCTTACAGAGCCACACCTTCTTTTTCAGGTTATGCATGATGGGCAGGTCCACGTTGAGGAACTCTAACTCAAAGGCACATAAATCTTTTTTTTTTTACTTCTGCGCCTGATGGGTGAGTAGACCCCTTTCCACCTTGAGGGCAGTCCTCAGTTGCTGGACTCAATGGTCCCTCAGGTCTTGTCTGGGAGAACAAAACTGGGTTCAGCCTGTTTTGTTGGTAATTTTAAAGCAAACAGCACAGATGACCTTTGATTAAATGCTTTAATGTACCTTCCTCAACATGGGCAAACCTTTTTTTAATTAGCGACCTCTGAACCTGTACATGCACACTGTATCTATCATGAAATCATCTTTCATCCAAAACAAAAAATGAACAAAACATTATCTTTTAAATGACAAATTCTTTATTTATCATTTGCACAAATGCCTTCTGCTTCTTCTTATTTTCATAGGCTAGTGGATCTGTGTGAGAACTGTGTGTGTAATTAAATGTACAATAATAATAAGATATTTGTAACATCTAATATGTCTTATTTTTGCTTATTTTGTCTAATATATTGGGAGTATAATAGGGACTAAAGGATGTTGTTTCATGTTTAGAGGTCATGTTAAAAACCGTATTTAGAAGGTCGTAAACAGGTTTTCTATGCTCCCAGGACGAAAATATTCGATTTATAAATGAAGAATACTATGTTGCGGCGCCGGAGCGGGAACAAGAACAGGCGGCGGCGCCGAACAGGCAGCACAGGAACTCGAGGCGCGGCGGCCCCGTCTCCCGAATCCGTCGGGGGCACGGCAGTGTCATCTCCTAGAACCGACAGGGGCGCGGCGGCGTCATCACCCGGAACAGACAGGGGCGCAGGAGCAGGTCCCTCATCCTCCCCCGGACTTCTTCCTGCACCAAGGGAGACGAGTCCGGGGTAATGGTGGAAAACACCCGCTTGCAGGGCGTCCAGGGACTGGGAAGCTTTGGGATCCTGATGCATTGCTCCACCACAGCTCCTGCAGGGTGAAGAACTCCTTCACCCAGGTTAGCGGAGAAGCAGTTACCTCAGGCGCTCGGACTGCCACCGGACCCTCCGGGAACGGAGGTGCTGCAGGGAGGTGCGGGGAAGCGAGGGCAAAATCCAAGGAGCCCCTTGCCCTCCTCTGGCTCGGGAGTGGATCTCCCTGGCACTAAGTGGTGCCGTCCGCGGAGAGGGAGGTGGAACCCACAAAGATCCCTGGGGAGGAGCCGGAGCACAGCGAAGGGAAATCCTCAGCCTGGGTCGTTGGCAGAGTGTGCCGTTGACGGTCCTCGGCTTCCCGGACTTCATCCTCCAATTGTGAGAGGCAGCGCTCGAGCTACCGCTTCTGCTCCGCTGGGGCTCCCGGGGCAATCGCCAGTGTCCTGTTTCCCAGCTGATCGATCTCTGGGATCAACGGGTGCTCCTCCCGAAAGGTGAGGTCCCGGAGCAGGTCCTCAAACCGGGTCCAGAGGTTACGCCTCTGGATCGGAGGTGCCTGGTTATAGCCGCTGGGCCGATTAGTTCGGTCGGTTGTTCTGTCGTGTTGCCGGCGGGATGAACAACCTATTACTGCAGGCTGTAGAGTTAAGCCCTTCCAAGGGGCATTTATTGAGGGAATTCAGGGGAAACACAGGAGCAACACAGACAGCAAGCGTACAAGGCATCGACAACAACCGACAAGGGGAACAGGACGCAGACCGACTAAATAGGGCAGAACATCGAGGGCTAAACACAAGGCAGGTGTACAGGCCTAACAAGCGGAGTAAAACAAGAGGCAAATCACAACGAGGGACAGGTGTGGCGAATTAGGCCACGCCTGAGGGCAGAACAAGGGGAAAAGACACGCAGGGCGGGGCAACAGGTACATTGTAATTCTTCTCTTTGTCTGCCTCATCTTGCTGTCCATGGCTTGGGGGTCAAAGTGCAAGATCAGCCAACATACGGTACCCTTGGAGCTGCAGGTTAAAGGCCTTGTCCAAGGGCCCATGGACACTTCAGCATACATAATGAGTATAAATAAAATAAAATTGTCTATTCAATTATTTACAGACATGCCTTACATACAAAACACAAAAAAACAAAAGATGATTACGCGCTCCCTTACCGCTTGAAAAGCCCATATA
This sequence comes from Petrocephalus zakoni, assembly GCA_026774425.1. NCBI lineage: Eukaryota > Metazoa > Chordata > Actinopteri > Osteoglossiformes > Mormyridae > Petrocephalus > Petrocephalus zakoni. The sequence continues at coordinate 3,113,930 of JAODKN010000039.1, read as the reverse complement.
TATCAAGATTAGAAAACTTGGTTGGCAAGTCACTTTTTGATAGAGATGGATAGATGTAGCAAAAGAGAACTTTTTCTCATGCTGAGCAAGAATTTTTACTGGGGGAGTATGATGAATTCAAGGAATTAATGTGGACAAAATGAAACTCGAAAATATGACTAGCTGGCTAGTGGCAGACAGAGTAAATGCGTAAGTATACTGAGTTACATCATTAATCATTTATTAATTGCAATGCAAATCAAATATAAGCACCGTCAGGGAACGTGAAGTACAGTGAAGTTAAAGTGAAGTACAAAATATAGTTGAATCTGGTAAATCATATATAGCATAGACAGTTTCAAGAACACATTTCTATTAATATATGAAACTGAAAAGTGAATTTTCGACACCACAGCACACAAATGTGTCCTCTGCATTTAACCCATGTGACACAGCAGGGGGCAGCTATGTGAGCACCCAGGGTACCTCAGCAGTACTTGTGGATCGGGGACTCGAATCAGCAATCTTTCCATTACACAGCCACATCCCTAACCATTGCACCACTAGCCTTATATATGATTATAATTACATTATATTTTATTAATTAAAACCTAATAAGAAGAAGGAAAACCAAAAAATTATTAAAAAAAAAAACGGTGTAGGCGCACCTAGACCTCACCCCCGTTGAAAAGCTGGCTCTCTAGCAAAATGCCCTTCGCCCTGTTTCTAAGGTGACTGAAGGGGGAAGCTCGGGGAACCAGTGGCAGGATGCTGCAGTGATCACTTCATGGCGGATTAAAGGCCAACATTGCACATATTTGTGCTTTGTGTTCAATAGTTTGTTTTCAGTGACCTTTTGATGTGTCAGCTGCAGGGAATATCATAACACTTCCATCTATGCCTGAGAAACGAGAGGTTGGCCCACGTGATGTGTTGGATAAGGGCACAGTGTCTGCCCACTAGCCAGGAGAAGAGGAATGTAAATCTTAATATTTAATAATGCATAAACTCCACTCTAAGCATTCCTGTACTGATAATGATATAACTGTTGCACAGGAACACAGGAACACTGGTACACTGGTATACAGTCCATCAAAACAGGCATTTGGGGAGGTTAGTTGTGATGTCCTAATGAAGTTTCTTGAATCATTTGTTGTATTTTGTGAACACGTGACATGGCAAAAGGGTTTGAAGTGCTATATTGTGAGCATTTTCCTGATACCACCAGAGAATTAGTACATATTACTGCAGAGGCAGGAGGCACCATGCAGACAAAAATCCTAAGGCATTTGTATTTAATTTTAATTTACAGGAAAACCTTTGAGAGAAAATGGCATACAGAATATTAAAAATTAGAAAATACAGCAGGACTGACACTGAGCTAGATGAACTGAGGAAAACCAAAATCAAGTTGCAGAAATAAGTGGCAAAGAATTAATCTCTCTCTCTTTCACTCTCTCATTGTGTATCTTTATTAATCATTCTCAAATGTCGGTTGTACCATCTGTACTTTAGGGCTTTGTAACAATTCAAACACTTGAGGTTCTGTTAGGCAATTCAGGAAATGTTGGCAATGCTGCTACCTCAGTAGTAGGAATATACAGAGCATCCACTATTTGTATTTGTAGGACAGCAAAAGTATTTGCATTTGTATTCAAATAAATGTAAATTTAAATGTTGAAATCTCTCTATTTACATGTCTTATATTAGGCTATTGCAGTGTTCTTGAATATAATACATTACTTAAGAAGACTTTTTTTATTTAAATGCAAGTGATTGCAGATGTTGATAGATGTTTAAGATCTTTGCCTCTGCTAACTTTAGTTTTGCATACTTTACAGATCACCTTGGTTGTATCTGCACTGACTATAAAATGCTGCCAGACATCACTTGTGTGAGACTTTTAGGCTGGAGGAGCACTACAAGCAGACTAAGGAGACTGATCATTTAATTTGTATTTCAAATCCTTGTTGTCACATATTGCATGTCCAACAGGGTAAAAAAATTAAAAAGTGGCCTCGCAAAGTTTTCCTGGAAGAGGAAAGCGGATCTTCACCGAGTGATCGTGTCAGCGCGCTCTCCGTCACCCCTCAAGTAAGCACATAAACACTAGGGGTGGGGCTTAAGCATATGCAATCAGAAATACCCACCGCACTGACACAAACAGCGTGTATTTGGTTTTACATAATTTTTTCTGAATACAAATAAATAGCAAAAAATTCGTATAAAATAAATGTTGATAAAAAAACACTATTTGTGCTTATCTGCATACTGTACTCGGATTTGGCTCCACCCTACCCAGTAGGCACTGCTGAGTCTTGAGGAGTCCTGTTCTACAAATGTCTGGCTGGGTTCCAAGCCATCATTTGTCTTCTGAATGAAGTTCCTGTTCCTTCTGAACTATTGGCCTTCTTATGTCTCCACAATGAAAGATCTGGGTTGTTCCATCACACTATAAACCCTATCAGAATCCCAGCTGTCTTGTTGCAGAAAAACCCTGTCATCTGCCTTTAGTGTACACAACGGTCGTGTGCTATGACCAAATAACAATGCCTGTTTCCCTTTTTTCTTTTCAAGCAGCCGCTGCACATGCAAATTTCCAGTTTGTGGAATCAGCAAGTGTTGTGCTGGGGGAAGCCTATTTGTCAATTGTCTTCCCATCAGATGTTGTGCAAGAGATGATCCAACACCCTCAAAACAGATGTTCCAAAATTCCAGCAGGGCTAGGTACGGATCTTCATACATGAGCTTCAAAGTTTGCACTGTCTGCTCCACCATTCCATCTGACTGTGGATAGTGTTGGCTTGACGTAGTGTGGATGCATTTAATGTTGTGTGAATTCCCAGTCTTGTGCAAATTTCTTGAATTCAAGACTTGAAAACCATTGACCATAGTCAGAAATGACAATCACTAGAATACAAAAAACAATTTCAGGTGATTTATTAAAGCTGAGCTCTTGGTATCGTATTTCAAATATCTCAAAATGTTTAGAAAGGTTGTTAAGGCACTGGTGCAACAGTTCTCTCAGAGGTGCTGTAATGTCTGACATACACTACAAGTCAAAAGTTTTTGCACCCCACAGGTATTTACCACTTTTTTTGTGAACCATAGAATTTTTATTTTTGTTACATAAGATAAGATAAGATAAGATAAGATAAGATAAGATAAGATAAGATAAGATAATTCTTTATTGTCATTGCACATATTGGTTTAGTGAACAACTATTAATGAAAATATAAGCAAAAAAAAAAACATTTCCTTCATAACATGGAAAGAGTAAACTTTTGTAAACGTTAAGTGAGTAACATGCACATCTAAAAAGTCTCAATACTTTTGACTGGTTGTATATCTGGACTGAACTTACCACGGTCACTATTTCAATGTCTCCTCTGTCCTTTTTGGAATCGGGTTAGGGCATGTCCATTACTGCCTCTATCTTGGCTGAATCTGGCTTCAATCCTTCACAGGTTAACTCATGTCCCAGGTATTTTATTTCCTGCAGACCTATCTTGCTCTTGACTGTCTTCAGTTTGAAATTCTTGTCCCTCGCCTTTATTAACACCTGGTGCAATTTGGTCATGTTCCTCCTTGGTGGCTCCCCATACTAACACACCATCAATTTAGGTCTCCACCCCATCCATGGCCTCAAACAATTGTTTCCCTGATCTATGGTATACCTTTGAAGCTGAACTGATGTCAAAAGGGAGACCAGGACCTGTACTGTTCAAGTGGGGTATTTAAAATGCCAAGTCATTTTATCATCTACTTTGACCTGCCAGAAACCTGAACTAATATAAAGAACAGTATAGTACTTCATAAACCAAGAAGCTTAATTGTGATTTCTTCTACAGTGGTTACTGATAATGCTCCCTCTGCACTACCTGCTCTACCTTCAGGTATCTACAATTCAAACAAATTCTTACAGTAGGTTGCCGTCACTCTTTTCCACAATAATGATGGGACTGACCCACTCTGTTGGATCTTCAATTTTGTTGATTATGTGACATTTTTTCATCCTGTTTAGTTCATCTGTTTAGTCTGTAATATGACTGGGACCGTTATTTCTTTGCTTTTACTGACTTGTCAGTTTTGATGGTCTGTGCTCCTTCAAGGCATCCAGTTCTTTCAAATACATCCTGGTACTCACTTAAGATTTCAGAGGTATGTGTTATTATTCTCTTGACTAGCCTCAGGCCAATCCACTACTTACTACAATGATGGGTAGCACTTGTGTCCTGTTTTTATAGGTCACTTTGCACATACACTTGTCTACCACAGTAATGCCTTCACCTGTATATGTGGACAGGTTAAACCTTGTTCTCTCCAATGGCTTCCCTTTATTTATTTTCTGAAACAGACTCAAGGAAATCACATTAACTTGTGTCTGTCAGGGGCGGCGCCCTTTCTGCATCACTGTGTGGTACGGTAACTACTCTGCTGCAGATAGACGTCCACCTACAGGTGTGTGCTGTAGAGCATTCTCACTTCCTGCATCACAGTGTGCTACGATGACTGACCTACTGTGGACAGACATCCTCCTACAGGTGTGTGGTGGAGAGCATCCTCACTTCCTGCCTCACTGTGTGGTAAAGTAACCGCTCTGCTGCAGACAGACATAAAACACACAATTAATATTCCTGCACAGTTCCAAATGGGCTGGAGATATGGCCCGTGTATTCAGTAACATCAGAGTTTATTATTCTTCCAATTTCTTATAAAGGTCCTAAAATAATACATTAAAAGTAATTCTCTGATACATACAGGTGATCTATCCATTTAATTCTAACTCAGTTTCAGCCTTTGTGTATGATGGAGAGTGAGGGAAATGCAACTAATTCTGGGGCTATTGTGAATCAACCCAGTGATTCACCACCAGTCAAATGGCCACATCTTCTGTCTCGCTACAAGGCCTACAAGAAGTGCAGCTCAGATCTTGATTCAAGTATTATAACCCAGATCAAGAAATACTTTGATGCCGTCCATGACTGGGATGCTGGCGATGCACTTGACTTCTGGGCAAAAAACCATGTTAGATTCCCACAGCTTCACAATTTGGCAATGAAGGTCCAGTATGTCCCTGCCTCCCCAGCACCAGCGGAGAGGATTTTTAGTAGAGGGGGCATTATAATGAGACCCCATCGTGCATGTTTAGGTCCAAGAATGTTGCAATCCCTCATGTTTCTAAAATGCAAACACACTGTACTGTGATTTTTCATTTATGTGGTGTTTAAGGCCATGTTGTGTGGTGTTTAGCAATTACCCCCTCATCTTTGGAGTCAGTTTGGAATTAAAGAGTGTTCTGCTAAAGTGGTTTGTTGAGGCTTAATAAATGATTTTATAATTTTAGGTAACTGCTTCCAGTGAAGCAATTTTGTAATTTTATGATTGAAACACCTGCAGTTATGCAACCGGATGTTTATGTTGCTTTGAAAACAAAATTGTATGGTCTTTAGAAGTAAATATATTTTTTATTGCAAACTGACCATAATTAATATATTACATCTACTTGTTGATGGAGTCAACAAGCTTCAGTATATCTTGGATATGCTGGGTCTTTGGATTTTACAATTCAAATGTTGAATGTTTAACATTCTTTGTTCTGTTTTCTGATTATTGCAATGTAAGAGAATAGTCAATAGAGAAGTAATGAATAAACATTTTTAATGTTGCATAGTGTGTGTTGTTTGCTTCATCGCTTTTTGAGAGGTTCTTAGGCTTTGCACGTTCCACTTATTTGTCATGCGGTGTAAAACGTCCGGTTTCGGCCAGCCCTGGTCTCGGCCCTTCAGAGTATTGGTCTTGTCTCGTTCTTGACCTCCTCTGGTCTTGGTCTCGGATAAAGTGACTTGACTACAACACTATCTAAAACTGAGATGCTACTGAAGGACCTGATTATCTGTATCAGGTATGTTAAATTACGGCTGCTCCGAAGCTCCGCAGGGTGGTAGATCCTCAGGAGCGGGGATAGGCAGCTTTGCTTAATGCTGGGCTTACACTGTGCTGATTTTCGGCCCATTTTTCACTCCTGCGACTATTTTTTGTACCGGCAAAAGTTACAGCTTAATCATGTGTTGTGCATCGTGTAGTATACACGGGGTAACAAGCATCCCTCACGACCAGCCCCCAATCGGCAATCGTATGTTAGGATGGCAATCTAACCTGTTCAAAATTCTGGTCGACCCTCATACAGGTATAGCACTGTTGACGGCCTGTATAGTGTGCGCACGTTAATCTGACATTTCAGCGCATACGATTTAATCGTTCAGTGTGAGCTGGAGGTCTAGAAAAAGACTGAAAAAAATCGCACATCGTGAACCCTCAAAAGGGCCCAATCCCAAACTATACCCTTGACACGCCGCCTTCATTTCGAGTCACACTCATACCGAATCACCCTCACAACACACCCTATGCACTTAAACTGAAGGAAATTGTCACAAGAAAGACTTGAGAGAGACTTGCCCTCGCAGCGCCCTTTTACAGTCTTCTTTACTGGAAAGATGAAATGCATCATGTACTGATTTGACAAAATGGATCAAATTTTTATTGTCTTTTCTTTAATGAAATATCAGTTATTAAGAAAATCACAAAGTTCCTCCACTGTGAGAAGACGGCGGATACGTCGTCTTATTGCACTGACTGAGAAATTTGAAGTATGTACACGTGTCATATTGAGGATTGTACAATTTCCACCACAGCTAACATTTTCATTTTCAGTTCATAACAGGGTTGTGCAACATTCAGAATTGACTTGAGAATGACCATGAAAATGAAATGCAATTCATAAAATTGTTTGAAAAAACGTTGCAGAATCACAATTAGAATTTGAATATAAGAAAGTAGAATTCAAATGGGAGTCATTTCACATACATTCACATACATAGTCTAAGTACAGCTGTAACAATACAGCTTAATATTTCAAATGGAGCACGTTAACACAAACAACACACACACACTCCCCCTTAGCCTTTGCTGCTTTGAGACAAACTTCAACATGGTGACGCGTCTCGGGAACGCGCAAACGAAGGCGGAGTGTGTAGGGACCGGTTTGGGATTGGGCCAAGTTTAGAGAGCTCCAGAAATTTCGTCATATCAAACGGCAACGTTTCGTGATTTTTATTGGATAATTTTACCTTCGCTCAACAAGAAAACAACCTATTGGATATTGTTCTAGCATTTAAGTTTCTTCAGGAGGCATTTTACGTTCTTGTCAAATGAATTTAAGAGACGTCACAGAAAGGCGGAACATCCGGTTTTACTATTTCCGGTGAAACACGCGATCGTACAGCTGCTAATTATATACTTCTGTAGGAATTGAAGTTTACCAAAATACGGCTGTTTTATTTGCCTACACTGAGAATAATTAAAACTCTCACACGAAGATAAAATGAATATTCGGAATGCTAGGGTAAGTTCCTATTGCTATGTTTAGATGAAAACGCTTTCAAAATTACTTGAAAACCAGATAGCTGGGTAGGAGGAGGACCATGCATCTGGAGTAATATACTTTGTATACACTATAATACATTATGCATACCAATTCGTACCAGTACGAAGTACCACCGATATGGTCGGATAGTTTAACTCTACATTTAAATAACTTACTGAATACGGCCGCGCTATCTTGGCGATATTCTCTAAATAATCCAGGAGCTCAGTATGTGATGATTGTCGAGCACAGGTAGCACTCCACACGTTTGATTCTTCGCTTTTATGATGCATCTCTTATGCACTAAAAGCATGTTAAGTAGCAGTTTGTTTCTTGTACTAACAATGTCTTTTATGCAGTGATACCCATAAGTCCAGCCCACTGTTCCATCACGTCTCTTTCTCTCACAGCCGGAAGATCTGATGAATATGCAGCATTGTAATTTGCTGTGTCTTCCAGAGAATTACCAAATGAAATACTATTTCTATCATGGACTGTCCTGGCCGCAGGTCTGCATTGAATAATTAATTTTTACTGTATCTTTTTTTGTAAGGTATTTTTTTTAAAAAAAGCTTACTTCATCCAGAATAATTGTTTGATTTTGTACTCTTGAATATATTAACAAATGTACTTTCCTCATGTTTAGCTTTCCTACATAGCAGAGGACGAAAATGGCAAAATTGTGGGATATGTCTTGGCAAAAATGTAAGTGCATAAGCATTAAATCTTATAAAATGCTCATATTACTCCTATAAGTGTCTTTTGAACTAGGGCCGCCACTAACGATTTTAGAATAGTCTATAGACTGTTTTACTGATTGGCCGATTAATCGAAACAATTTTCGATTTAAATTTTATTTATTTTATTATTATTTGCAGCGTTTTAGATAATGGGCACCAGCTTTTTGGCACTATACAGATATTACTTTTGTCCACAGCAGATTAGTAGTATATCTTAAATATTAACAAGAGGCATATTGTGATGCCTAAAAGTTAGTAATCTGGATAAATTTGGCATATCCTTATGCTTATTAAATTTGGTCCGCAGATCACACCACAAGCAATTGTTTTGGTAAATCATGGAATCGATAAGTACTAGATAAGTCGTAGCGAAGAAAGGGTAATTTCAGCTGCCATAAAATCTTTTAAAAGGGAAATTGTGGTTAAACTAGGTAAAAAGACGGTGGTGGTGTGGAAGTTCTTTTTGCAGATTAAAGTTTGACACAGTTTTGGTAAATATAGTTTTATTTACATAAAAATAAAATACATTTTATTTATTTAATTTTTATTTTATTTTTTGTTTAGTGTCTGTTTTTGTTTCAGTTTTAGCTTATGATAGAACACTGGTCCCAACAAGCCCAACACATGCAAACACTCACACACACATACACTGGCACCGACAGCCAATTTAAAATAATTGTTATACTGAAGCACTTTATAAATCTGAAACTTAATTTGATTAAAATTAATTTTTAAAAATGATGCGTCGTTTTCAAATGTTGATGTTGACACATTTTCAGCATCGAGGCCATCAACTACGTCGACTAATTGCAGCGACCTAACTGTGAACCTCTCCTGTCTTCTTTAGGGAGGAGGACCCAGACGATGTCCCACATGGCCATATTACTTCACTGGTGAGCCACCATTTTCGTTATTTTTTTTGTCCAATATCAGGTCCCTCAGCTAAGTGTGATTTCTGTGTGAGAAGTTGGTTGCTTTTAATGACTAGAGTAACACTGCTATGTGACTACCTCTCACAGGCAGTGAAGCGCTCCCACCGGCGACTAGGTCTGGCTCAGAAGCTCATGGATCAGGCCAGCAGAGCCATGATTGAAAATTTCAATGCAAAATATGTCTCTCTGCACGTTCGCAAAAGGTACTGGCCTTGGCACTGAACGAGATGTAGAGGTTTTTGGTTGTATGTGCAGTTGTTAGACACTATCATTCATATTTTACCAATTCTGTTACTACTTGCTCTGTTAAGTACTGCTGAGTGGTACTTTTTAGAAAATATTTCTATATAAATATGATTATATCAAATCAGTCATTTCATTTTGAATTGTTTTAATATCTTGTTGGAAAGCTCAAAAAGTGAACTATTTTATGGTATCAAATTCAGATTTTGCATAAGTCTAAGACTCTTTTTTCAAGGTAAGATTTATAAATCATTGACCTTTTACTTGGTTACTTGTTTTTAATGGTAGATTAACCTCAAAAAATATCTGGTGGGAGAGGTAAAATTTCACTAGATTGGGAAGAAAAACTGCAATTTTTGACCTTTCCCACAAGCGATAGCTGAGCTGTGTGGCTGTAATAATGGTAACAAAATTACACGTCATATGAAAATACCATGAATTATATATTTTTTTTCTACCACTGGTTCAGAAAGGGTACTATCTCAAAGGAAATTTTAAAAATAATAATAAAATTGAGCCCTAAAGGTGTTTAATTCATTTGCCTTATTTAATCAAAATCAAAATTGGTGATGCGGAAACTTAGAATTTTTAAAATGGAAAGACTTATTTCAACATGACTATAAATTTAGACAATATATTTGTGAATAAGGTGCTTCTGTTTTACCGTGAAATATGGTATCAGATTTTGTACATCACAAGTCTACAGATTGAACACATCTTAATTTGCTGTATATTGAACTCTTTTTTTTTTTTTGCTGTTATTCATATCCCACAGGTGGTGCATAAAATCAGTACATAACAGGGTGTGATGTTCAAGATACTAACAATATTGTTGATAACATTTTGTTTTTTGGCAGTAACCGAGCGGCTTTGCATCTATATTCGAATACACTGAAGTTCCAGTGAGTATGAAAGTATTTTCTGTCCATCTATCAGTCTTCCATGCCATTAATCCTGTATATGGTCTCAGTAATTTAGCACTTCAAGTATTGTACTCTTAAATAAAAGGAAAAAAATGTTTCCTAGCAGAGTTTTTAGATGGCTGATATATGTTGCAGATATTTTTTGCCCGATAATTGGATGTTTTCGCCTATATTTGCATGGTAAAATATCACACTAATAATGTAGAATACACAACATTTCTCAACATTTATTGAACACTGACATAATGGACATAAGTGTAAACTTAAATATAAATAGGGTGACCAGATAATCCATGTCATCCCAGACAGTTTGAGCTACTTCACGTGTTCCATAGCAACTGGGCTGCCTGCAGATGTGCCTGTCTGTAAATTCGGCGTACTACACGCGGATATCGGCCGATGCCAATACATTAAAAAATGCCAAATATCAGCTTGATATATCGGCCAACTGATATATTGGTCAACCTCTACTTCTAAGCACTTTATAAGCATTAATATTGCACATTGCCCAGTCCCATAATATACTGTGGCCATTTTTCAAATTCTGTACAATATACTGCTTCAACCGCCTCACATTGTAATGTCATTTACCGCCAGTAACAGTTTTTACATCAGTGGAAAACCAACACGAAGTAGTCATATACTTTTGGTCTTTTTCTGAGTACGATACCTGGTGCAGTGGAAATGTGCCCTTAGGGTGAGGCCAACACAAGTCAAGAAGCATTAACAGACGAAAACATAGAGGACATAGAACCTATCAAATAAAATCAGTACAGGAAGACAATGTATTAAATGTACTATATTAAATTATTTCAGGCAACAGCCAAAATATGGCATGACAGGTTACAGTGCTGTATATTCAGAAGATCTGACTGAAAGGAGTGTAATACAGAAGGCCACTGGTTAGGTTCCAGCTGTCCTGTAACTGTCCCCATGCATAGTCCTGTCTCAATTCCACAGGATCAGTGAAGTAGAACCCAAGTACTATGCTGATGGAGAGGATGCCTATGCAATGAAGAGGGATTTAGCTCACATGGCTGGAGAGGTAAGCTTCCTCTTCTGTGAGCTCATGTCAGATGTACCATGCTTTCCTGAAGATAATGATATGGAGAAGAACATGCAAGGGATAGCTTGGATAATTTAGTATTTTCTTTAGAAACCTTAGAATCAGTTTTTATTGCACAAGTAAGGTCACGCTCAGAAGGAATTTGACTAGGTACAGTGGGGGGTAAAAAGTGTACATACCCCTGTAAATATGCCAGGTAAAAAAGAGACCATGCATAGCCTCATGTTATTTTACATCACAACCAGGCATTTTAACAGGGGTGTGTACACTTTTTATACCCACACAAATAAGACAAACTTTATTAAAGGGCAATGTATAGCATTAAAAAGCGGGTTTTGAATGATTGTGCAGGAAACGGAGTGTAGCAGCCAATATGTTGCTATATCCTTCAAATGGTGTAAGGAGCTTTGGAAAAGTCTGTCCACTTGGCAACCGGTTACCCTGTATCAGGCTATTGGTGGGTCCTCATTCTATGCCAGGCAGCACAGGGCGCAAAGCAGGGAAACACTGGTCAAGTTGCCAGTCCATCATAGGTCATACACAAAAACACATTATGGGCAATTTAGAGATACCAGTATACCTAACAACAGTGTGTCTTTGGCCTGTTTGGAGTACCTAGAGGTGTGTGGGTAAGAGCTGTCCTCAGAGGTAACATGAAACAAATACTGTAGTAAAGTAATTGTTATGGTTTCTTGGTCATAATCGATGATTATTATGGTAGGGTAATGAAATTTTTGGATGTCTGAATTTTGGTAGAATTCAGGGCTTACACATTGATGTTTTCTACAAATGTGAATACAACCCGACTTTTTGGGTCCTGTCAGTGATCTGTGAGCCTGAGACCTGTTGGGTGCACCTTAGTTATTTTGTCTGCCAATGTCGTTTCTCTGCTAGCTTCGGAGGCCAGGAGGTCGAGTGTGGGGTACAGAAAACGCTCCTTCCCAGAGTCTCCCTGCCTCTGGTCAGTCCACAAGACTGGAGGAACAGGACCGAGAAGGAGAACGGGACAGTGGGGGCGAGAGCAAGGATATGAGTGAAGTCAGCGAGGCCACGGAGAGCACGGACATCAAAGACTCATCTTCTGACTCGTAATGGTGGAAGCTTCCTCAGCTGAGGGGCAACTCTCCTCTTGTCACATTTTAACCATTTATTTAGTATTTGGTTCTTTTTATGACAGACTTCTTCCTTTTGCTCGCTTACACCAGGACAACATCATCAGAAGGGTAGACAATTTGGCAATTGTCCAGTGTGTATAGATGTTAAAATTTGCCTCATAAATAAAATTTATCACATGAGCAGAAATTGAAAAATAAATTAATATAAGAAAGCTTGTCAGTGTTTGTTTCAGGTGACTGTAATGTAGGTGCTGTGACATAAGGGGTGGGGGAAAAAGGAAACCCATAACAATATGTTAATAATAATGAGAAGCTCCACCTGCTGCCTTCAGAACTGCTTTGCATTGCTGTGATGTAGTGCAGTGGTTCTCAGTCCTGTTCCTGCAGTCTCCCGTTTCTACCCCCCCCCAAATGTTTTCTTTTCAACTGTGCCTTAGTCAGGCTCATGGTTCTTAATAGATTAACAATGAATGTTGCAGGTTGGAAGCAGTGTGGGTTGGAAGGGTGGCATTGTAGGTTAAAGTCCAATGTGAGCTATTAAATTATCCTATAAAGGGCACAGAACGCTTCTTGCTGTAGCAGACCTGCATACATGGAATAAAAATGCACCTTGATGAGTGCATGAGTGACTTTTAAGGATATAAATTTTTTTAAATAAAAAGCCTCTATCAGTGTAATACTAGCAGTGATGCAGACATGGAAGACAACAGATTACATGACACTCACAATTACACGCTGATGAAATATACGCATTCTATGAAAAACATTATGTGGTTATGACATTAACAATGTCCCACTGTTAAGAATTCAGTGTTGGTAGCCAACCTCGAATGTCCCAGTTTTTTAGATGTATGCTGTGGAAAAAGAAAAAACACTCATATACTTTAACTCTGTTGATGAGACCAAGTGTCTTGTACGCAACTATTTACTTCCTTTGCTGCCACTCAGCCTTGCTGCTTCATTTTTTTCGATTTGCCTGAAAACAGGACCAGGTGTAGATCTTCATCCCTATAATGTTTTTGTAAATAATAAAGTAATAAAGTCAAAAAGTATTTGATGGATCTGTCGCTTTCACAAGGTCAAATGTCATCTATTTTCACCTTTCGCTTTGCTGCCACTAAGTGGTGTCTCATTAGTTTTAGGACAATCTGTCTCAAAATTTAATCAGTTCCAGAATATCATCCATAAAATTCATCCATTTTCTGCAACCGCTTCTGGGTCTCAGGGGTTCTGGAGCCTATCCCGGAAGCTACAGGCACGGACGAAGAACAACCCAGGAAGGGGGACCAGCCCATCGCACGGCACAACCTCAGCATGTTTTTGGACTCTGGGGGGAAACCAGAGGAAACCCCCACAACAAAGGGAGGACATGCAAACTCCACACACATGGACCTCTGGTCCCAGAGGTTTGAGGCAACAGTGCTAACCACTACACCACCATGATCATCCCTAATATGCCCCCGTAAAGTTTGAAAAATATCAAAAATGTTTTGAGTTGTCTTAACAGGATCAAACCTGGCCTATTTTGCTATCACTATGTGGCACTGCATCAATTTGAGGGTGATTTCTTCAGATAGTTTTTGAGTTATTGCCTTAACAAGCAAAGTGTTGTTGCGGTGTCTCCACCTTAACTATTTGCAAATCACTGACCTTATAGCAGAGAAAAGTGGCGTCTTGAACACGATGTTTTGTGTACTTGTGTCAGACTGCTCATGTCATTTTTTATTAAGTGGTGTGTGGGGAATGAGTTCAATGATAGTTTTGCACGGGTATTCACTGTAGAGGACACTAGTAACTTACCAGTTCCTATTACCAATCTGGCATCGTCCATAACTAATATCAACATAACTGAAGCTGA
>JAODKN010000039.1:3088579-3099548 GCA_026774425.1 Petrocephalus zakoni | reverse complement strand
CTCCCCAAGCGAGCTTGATGGGCCGAATGGCCTCCTCTCGTTTGTATAGTTCTTATGTTCTTATGTTCTTATGAATGCTATTGCATATGAGCTTTTTAGCTACAACAGCAAAAAGCACATCAGCTACTGTAGAAGAGAAATTCCAATAGGGCCAGGGAATGCTGAATAGTGGGATTGCTGTCAATGTATGTTCTTGTGCAATCTTATATGTGTGCTTTGTTTAATCTGATTCGTTTCATTGAATGGGATTGATTAAAAGGTAATACGTGAACGACTAATGAGGGTGGAATGCAAATGATAGCGACTAGCCACCTGTCAATGGGCCTGTCCCTGGGCCTAGAGGACTGTGGGGGTACATGAGATCACCTCTGAGGCCATCACACTTTTTATCTTAACCAATGGGGTAGAAGATTTGGAAGGGGAGTTCCAGAAATGTATAAGAATCAAGCTTTTCCTTTGTTTGGGGGTTCACCTCATAGTAACGGGAATATCCTGTTTCTGTGCTTTAAACTCTGGGCACGTCCCTTCTTTAATAAAGAAATTTTTATCTTACTCAAGTCGTGTCAGGTAAACTTGCTTCAAACTTGGTGCTAATCAGAATTTAGAGAAATAAATAGCAAGAAAGATTTTTTTACTTCCACGCTGTTACGCTCAGCCCCGCCCTTCGTGCTTTTCCCCGGTTTTTACCCTCTGGCGGGGCTTGATTTGCCGCACCTGACCCTCGTTGTGTTTGCCCAGTGTAATTTGCTCCGCTTGTTTGCCCTGACCAGCTGCTTCTTGTTTGACCCTTAATGTGCTGCCCTATTTTAGTCTGCCCTAGTCCAGTCTACTGTCAGTCTTTGTCGAGGTATGTTTGTACTCGCTATCGCGCTTTCTCCCGTTGTCTGCCCTGTTTACCCTGAATAAACGCCCTTTGAAAGGGCTCAGCCTCACAGCTGCTACCATGGGTCATTCCTCCCACCGAAAGCGTGACACATGCTACATTCAGAAAGCATTCCATTCTTTTCCATTCGATTATTGCGAGAAAGAGACTGGCTGATTACAGGGCTCAAAAGTAATAACGAAACATAATGGGACTGTTTGTATTTATGATTTAGAGTAATCAACAGCGAGGATTGGTTAATATTTTAAGTGGTATGCACTTCACATTCACTACAATGCTGAGATTTTAGATGATAGTTTTATGCAAAAATATACAAGTAATATACAGGTATTTTGTCATTTTTAGCATTGCTGTTTAATATAATTAAGATTCTATGTGCAAGATGTTATCCAACCCGTATGTAACTGAATATGAGACTAATGATTGTCCACAATACAAATAGGTTTTAATTACACAACACCAAATCTGAACGCCGTTTCATGTGCCTTGCCTAGATTTAATCCAAATAGTTATTTTAAACAGATGAGAAAAATGAACGACGTGAAGAAACTAGGAAGAAGCAGGTTTCCGATGTCTTTTATGTGAGACATGACCAACTGCTCAAAGCATTTCATGACTATGGGGGTGAGGGCTACAAGACAATAGTCATTCATGCATGTCACAGTGGAGCTTTTTGGCACAGGAATGATTGTGGATGTCTTAAGACATGATGGCACCACAGCTTGAGAATGTGAGGTGTTGAAGATATCAGTCAGCACCCCTGTGAGTTCATGAGCACAGTCTCTCAGAACCCTTCCCAGGATGTTGTCCGGGCCTGCTGCTTTGCAGGGGTTAACTCTTGGCAGGAACCTCCTCACATCCTCAGCGGACACACTTAGAGGCAGCTCACCTGCTGGAAGTGCGAGCCTGGTGCCGGAGGAGGTGTTGGAAACCTCAGTATGGGCGTAGAATGTGTTCAGGGCATCAGGAAGAGATGGGTCCCTAGGGCATTCGACATCTCTCTTGTTGTAGGCAGTGATGGTCTTGATGTCCTTCCACATACTCTGAGGGTAATTGTTAGAAAAATGACCCTGTACCTTCAGAACATAGCTGGCCTTTGCCCTTTGAATTCCGGTCTCTGATTCCCTCCATGCTGCTCTCAGTGCAGATGCATCACCTGACAGTCTGATGCTGAGTCCCGGGCCTTGAGAAGAGACCAGACCTCTCCATTCAGCTAGGGCTTCTGACTGGGGCAGAAGGTGATCTTCCAGGTGGTGGTGATATCACCGATGCATTTCCTGAAGTAGCTGCAGACTGAAGATGCATATTCCTTCAGGTCCACCTCATCCTTGCTGGTCGCTGCCTCTCTGAAGATCTGCCAGTCAGTCCGTTCAAAGCAGTCCTGAAGTATGGAGACAGCACCACTGGGCCATACAGTGATGGGCTTCTGTGTGGGCTTGCTGGCTTTTTAAGTTGTGAGCGGAAATCCGCAGGATAGGGATGTGATAGGAGAAGCTCAGCTGGGGAATGGGGCACTACTCTATATGCCTGCTGTCCGTTCGCCTACACACGGTCCAGCATATTGTTCTGAAATGGCTGTAGACTGTCCGTCAATTTAACACGGGTATAATCACCCGCCACCACGAAAAAAGCCTCTTGGTGTTTATTCTGGAGCCACACACATGTGATCGTGGAGCTCCCTGAGAGGCCTCGCTAGCGTTAGCACTCGGGGGGATGTAAACAACCATGATGAGCACCACTATGAACTCCCGGGTCAGGCAATATGGCCAGCTTTTTAGTGTTTGAATGCTTCAGAGCAATGGCTGCTTACCAGAGGTTAATGCATTAATGTTAATGTAAGCACAGACTCCACCTCTGCGAGTTTTCCCTGACATATGATTGAGGTCCGCATGGAAGAGGAGTGCCCCGTTGATCTGGTAAGCTGAATGGGGCATGTTGTTGTCATGTTGTTGCAGTAAGTCCATCTTGTTGTCTAGTGAGCGGACATTAGCCAAAAAGAGCATTGGTAATGCAAGTCTGTTGTCAACTTTTGACCTGGCTAACAAGCCGGCCTGCTTGCCCCTCTTCTGCCTCTGTGCACGTTGCTTCCTCCAGCCAGTGTGTTTTCTTCTTCTGGCCTTCTATCTTCAGTAGCCCCAGTCTGCCCATTGCTGCTTTCAGCTTCGGATTGATCACTGTATTGGGATCTCTGAGTTGGAAAAGTTCCATTGAGCTATACTGGAATAATAGTACACGGGTTGCTGGTAGCTGAGAAGCCACGGACTGCTACGGTTAACATGGCTCATCAGTTAAATAAGCGTGAAACCAAGAGAGAGCTGTCCCCTTAATGTCAACTGTAGATTCTAGCCAGTCCAAGAGAACCAAGAGATTAGTCTCTCAGAGAGAGGTCCACAGTAATGAATGCGGCAGTTAGATCTAGTAACATCAACAAAGATATGCAGCCGTGATCAGCAGCCATAATCAAATCATTCATTACCTTGACTAAGGCTGTTTCTGTGCTATGGTTTGGTCTAAAGCCAAACTCACATAATTCATTTACATTATTCTTCTGTAGGAAAGAAGATAGCTGATGAACAAAAAAATTTTCCTGGATCTTTGAAAAGAAAGGATTTGAGATATATAATTTCCTAAATCACCAGGTTCAAGATCTGGTTTCTTCAGTACATATATATAAACAGCCATTTTAAAAGGTTTTGGAACATGTCCAAGCCTATGAGACAAGTTTAACAAGTTTAACAGGCTAGTGCTAATCGGTGGTGCAATCTCCTTAAGTAGTTACATAGGAATTGGGTCTACAAGGCTAGTAGAAGATTTGTAGGAGGGAATTAAGTTAAAAAGATTGTGTCATTATTAGTATGAATAGTACTGTGCAAAAGTCTTAGGCAGTCAAATAAAATGACGTTTAAATGATCTTCATGTTAGAGTAAAACTATGCTATTATGCCTGTCAGAGTGTTAGCTTAGCCATTTAATAACTGCTAAAATTACCCCAGTATTTACATCAACCATCCGATGTATTTTTTGAACCCAGCCATTAGCACACCACATATAGGTAATCAATATCTCATTAACTTTTTTAAGTAATGAAATTAATTAAGTAAGCTTGTGGTAAAATTTTATAAACACATGAAAATGGCTGAGGTGCCCCTGAAGAGAGAATGGGAACTGAAGGGGTGTTAATCTAGCCATGCAGAAGTTTACAAAACACAAATTGAAACTGAAAACAAAAAAATAATTGCAACTGAAAAAATAAAGGCCTCAAATATGAAGATTTATATATATCTTCATATTTGAGGTCTTAATTTTTTTCAGCATGTATATATGTGTGTGTGAAAAATGAAAATATTTTTAAAAATCTAAACTGAATTAAAACTATTATTAAACAAAAAATCTCAAACACTTATTTTTAGTTGGAATACATTGTTGTGTTTTTGTGAAGTATTTTTTTTCCAAATTAACAAAACTATTGGCCCTGATTGAACTCCACACATTTACTTATATATGTTTTGTTCGCACTTATTATTATTATGTGAAATAGTAGTGTTGATGTTCATTCACTGCAATGTGTTTGGTTCTGTTGATACTATGGATAACATTACAAAATCAAGCATCAGTTAGCTATTTCTTTCAGTATCGTTACTATTTTTCGCTACAGACATTTTTGTCATTCGGACACTGTTACTATAAACTTAGGTCAAATGAGCCTAATTAATGCAGATAAACTACATATTAAAATAGAGCCAGACAGTTCATGATCATGACTTTGGGGTTTGTTCTCTGCAGTCATTGCTACTGAAATGCTGCTGGTGTAAAACTGCGGCTCTACAGACAGATATTATTGGATGGGATCAGACCGAGGGGCGTGGCTTACTGGAACTCGGCTGGGAATCGGATACACGCGAGTGCATGGATGGGGTTTGCATGCGCACATGCAGTACGTACTATACTCACGGCCGGGTAAGCAAGCTTCGAAGGAAATTCATTGCGTGCTGTTGGATGGATAGCTGGTGGAGTTTAATACACGAAAGAGATGTGTAAATAAAAGGTTACAGAAATTTAATTGGGGGGAATAATCAGTGCCAGCTCTGTGTCATATACCTACACCACTCTCCTTTGTCCAGCCCAGTGATACCCCCCCCCTCGTGGGAGGGGTGTTTTCCTGACGTCACTTCCCCAATCAACAGGATGCGTATTAGCAACAGGTTGAAGCTCATCAGCAGATCTCAAATCAGTTGTTTTTTTTTTGTTTTTAGGTACTGGACATTTCGCATGGATAGTAGAGAGATTCTGTTCCAGTCATTTGGCCAGATTTTTCATAACACGTAGCGAGTCCGTGACCCTGTTGTGGCCGCGCCGCTGTTAGTAGACAGGGAGCCCCAGCAGAATGCTGCCTGACATTTTCTCTTTGTGTCCGCATTTTCCCCAGAGCTGTGTAATCACATCGGAATTCCGTCAGAATAGCGCTTCTCTGTTTCTGCATCAGTTCCAGTAGTATTTCTGTACTGTCGTCCCCCAAAATACACATCGGAGGATTTACAGCGAGGCTTGCCTGAGTGGACACAGCTCCGCCTCGCCTCCTATGGTTGTACGTTGGATTTTATCGACAAAAATCCAATACCAATATATAGTTTTAGTCAAAAACAAGATGCATTGCTTTACTGCACCGTAAATACATGCTGGTGTGTAGCATGATTTGAGTTAATTGCTTTTCAGTTCTTATGTTTTTCTTCTTCATTAAGTGAACTTGTACTTTAAATTCTAGGTAGACGTAGTGCAACCCAATGCGGAAGAAGAGCGGCCAGTTGCTATAGCAGTCGGTTTCTGATTTCTCTGCCGCTTGTTGCAGTATGTCACCCAGTAATTTGGCTTTTTTAATCTGTATGTGACATAACGACAATGCTAGTAAAGAAGACTGGATTGAACCGAGAGGGGATCGTGTAACACAGCTCACCTAAGCTGTTCGCAGCCGGCCAGCAAGCTGGAATAAAGGTAGCGAGATGGCTATTTGAGCACTAGCTATGGGGACTGTCATTCTGTTCTGCCATTTACCGCGTATGCTTTTACTTACTTGTAACAATGTAGCAAAAAAAAAAAATCTAATTTATTAGTCAAAAAGCCCAGTGAACGTCGCTTTGTGTAAAATGGCCGATTTTTATCATTTTCTTTTGTGCGCATCGATCAGGGGCATGAAATCATTTGGCTGAATTTCTGTGAGCAATTTGATAGAAACTGTTAATGTAAGAAAATGTACAGGACTCCGTCTGCTGAACATAATACAGCAAGGACAAATGAATATAGGTGAAGTAAAAAATTATAAGAAGCATAGGTGTCGGAAAATGGTAAAGATGGAGCATGTGATGACAGGAATGTAACCTATTTGGTAAAAAATAAACTAGCGTACCGTTCGAATATCAGAAGTATTAATATAACAGCATTTATAGAGAAACATTACATTTGATAATCGTAAACTATCTCTTTTCAGTAAAATGTTTATCAAAATGGGTTTTCTTTTCATGCGGTGCCTAATATTTTTATCTTTCTATGTTACTATCAGGTGCTGGAATTATGGACAAAAAAAATGCATGCCTGACACTAAGTTCATTTGACTAACGACTTGAGTATGTATCTATTGTTGGTGAGGAAAATACCTGCTCCTTTGACTGCTGTGAATATCAGTAATTTTTAGCTTTGGGTGTCAGGTAAATATGTCATTATATACGTAACTGATTTGGCGTTTGTGTATATGAAAGGTAATCGGCAGTTAGCTAGATGTCTGTGAATGACTTTGGCCCACAATCGCCCTGTATCATCCAGGTGATGGTTCAGCCCCAGGGTCCATTGGGCAGTGTGTTGCAGTGGAACATGGCTGGAAGAGAGGTGCTGGGATCAAGCAGCCAGGAGTCGCTTGAGATAGCCTCCCAAGGGTCTGTTGGAGTCCCTGAGCTAGCTGACAGCGAGGTTGTACAGAGACTTATGGGAGACAATCACAAGCTGAGAGGTGATCACCTGTGAATGCAACTGAATTTCTGCTTTGATCACACCAGAGTCAGTGGCTCATTCTGCATAGCAATATGAAGCTATGTTGAACTGTAGTCAGCCACACCCCAAAGTTTCTTAAGCCTACCATTCATGCTTTTCTTTCTTTTTCTTTTAGATGCATTGAGGAGTAGTAACATAGCTCTGAGGGAGAGATGTGAGGAAATTAAGGAATGGCAACAGAAGTTGAGGGCGGAGAAAAACTTCTTGGGCCATCGGTTCCAGGAGGCGAAGAACTTAGTGGAGAGGCTGGTCCAGGAAAACCAGGCGCTCCAGGATCAGCTCAGGCTCATGAGCCAAAGGAAAGACCAGGAACAGGGTGGTCCTCAAGCGGGAAAGCAGCTCCAGAACTGGCATGAGGTCAACACACTGCACGCCAAAATCTCACATACGACCATGTTACTCTCTGTGTCGCTTTCGCATTGAATATCCACGTTTGTTTGCAGCCATCAGAGGAAGGGGAGGAAAGGAAAGGGGAGAAGCAGACGGGTCCTCAGAGCTTGGTAAGCGCTTGTTATTACTTGGTATGTATAAGTCTCTGCCTCAATATGATGGGCTTTCTCAGGAAATCCAAATATTCATATCCTTTCTGTCTATCTGTAGTGAGCACAGTCTTGTGTATTTGCCATCAACGTTCTGTTATGTGATTCATACATCCTTACCTGCCTATAACTAGTCTGTATGGGTATATAACAGCTACCCCTTATTATATAGCACGGATGTCCCTTTCTGTGATTTGCGTCGGCATGCTACTTGCTTGCACGTGTTTGTAATAGTTTTCTTACTCGCCACTTTGTCTCCTTTATGCCGGCTCTACACTCCCTCTCAATCTTCCTTCCTATGCCTCAGCCCATGGAAGGAGGGAACGAGGTCCTGAAGTTGCTGAGGAATCACAAGGAGAAGCTGGAGGAGCGTATGCGAGAGCTGAAGTGCCGGAACGAGACATTGCTGAAGGAGATGGAGGAAGGGCAAAGCGAAATGAAGAACCTACGTGCCACCAATGCCCAGCTGCAGTCAAGGCTCGCACAAGTGAAGGTGGGTTTTTTGGATGCACGTGTATAAACATTTATACAGCTGTACTCACAACTCACCCTTGCATGCAGCCGTCCCTCTGAGCATCCTCAGCAGCCACAGCTGCAGCCCCTGTCTCCATTCCTCACAGGGCTGTGGAGTAACACAGGAGGCCCTGGTCTGCTGTGATGCACAGGTGACCAACTCGCACAGCCTGCCTGGACCCACAGTGTCTGTGACTCCAAGGTGGGGCTGAGTGTATCTGGTCATTCTGGATTTATAATATTTCTGCATGGTCTTGTTCACATGTGCTTTCTCTGGCTCTGCTCTGCAGCACCCAGCTGGTTCAACTCTCCAAACAGCTGCAGGCAACACAGAATAGGTACGGAAACTGCACTACCTGCATGAATGTTTGTCATGGAAAGCGCGCCGGATTTCTTTCAGTGTACTTGTCAGAGGTACGACAGAGCAAGTACCTGAGCATTGTTTTTATGTGCAAAAAGTTCTGTGGCAGAAGTAGCATGAAGATGAATAGCAGAATGAGTCTGAATGATACATGGTGAGAGTGCTGTGTGCCTCACTCAGTAATCTGTGCTCTTGGGGTGTGCTGCTAGTTTGTCCTGCTTACACAGGGTTCTCTTCATGTGTCTTATGGTGCGCTTACATGTGCATTTTTGTTACTACAGAATGAACTATCTTCATGTCTGGTCTTGTTAATATTAAAGGTACAAGGAGCTGCAGGAGAAACTGGATTCTCTTCAGAAGACAAGTTTTCAAAAAGACAAAAATGAAATGCTGCTGAAGCAGAGGGAAAATGAATGTGCACAGGTACACTCAGCCTCTTACTTCTCTCACGCATACAAATGGAAGAAATATGCTCGCAGTAGCAGTGGCATGGTTGGTAAAATAAAAGCTTTGTAACCTGATAATTCTTTAGCCTTCAGAATGGGTTTAGTGCTCCTTTCAGCAAAGGTATTTAATCCAGATTTTTACAGTAAAACATCAAACTGTGTAAATGGATCACAAATTCACAGTGGGATAAAGTTGTTTAATCACTAGTGATTAAAATGTAAATGTGGCGAATTACAGTTGAAAATTTGTTGTCACGTGCAGTCATACTCATACAACATGCAGTGAAATGCTTAATATTCCCCAACTGTGCTGTATAAATATTTATTTATTATATATTAACACCAAAAAACAGTAAGACAAAAGCAATAACAAAACAATGTGTGAGTACTGAAGATGTGCAAGTCAGGGTGCAAAAATACAAGAGAGGTAAAGAGGGATGTGGAGACGTACAAGGAGAGAACTAGTGTGAATATGTGCAGTAGTAGCTTGTCCATTATGTGCAGTTGTTGAGAAGTCTTATTTCACACCCATTTTGCCACACTGGTGAAAACCAAACTTGCAATCCCAGCCATAGCAGTTTTTTGTGTTGCACTGAATATGCGTTGGTGATATGCTGTTTACTTTCAAAATTTTCTTGAAAACGTTCTAATGCCACCGCAGCCTTCATTTGGACAAGCGGGCGGAAACTAGTGATGGGTCATTTGCCAATGGGAAACGTCTGAACGATGAGCTCGTGCACTGAAGGGCTGGATTTTTTTATTACTAAACTACATACTCATTGAGCTCAAAACTTGAAGCTTATGCCAATGAGTTACATTGTTGAGCATGTGCAGAATCTGAAGAAAAAAGATAGATGTGTGCAGGATGAAAGGGTGGTCTGTCGGTCTGTCTGTCTTGATTCCATTTGTTGCCTATTTCAGCTTTATAAACCAATTTATGCTGAAGACCATGATCCAAGCAAAACAAAACACAATAGATCCAGAATTAGCTAATGATTGCCTGAGGATAAGGGATTCTGAAAGCACAGCCACATTTTACAATGTGCTATATGTTATTCTAAGCAGGTGAACACTCTCCTAAACAGTCATTCCATGGCTGTATGATGAGGTGCGTATGGGCTTCACTGAGAGAAAAGGTTCCAAAGGCTTCAGTAGTTTGTCTGACTACCTGATTCATACTTATAAGCACAGATACCACTCACCATGCAGCTGCTACAAGGTAGGCTTGCATGCTGCAGAGGGTGATTAGGAGCCAAAAGGTGCAGAATATAAATTTCAGCCCATTCTAGATTTGATACCCACCTGTTCATGCTATATGTGGTTTCCCTAGGTTAAGTAAGAACTAATGGGTGCATTGGGGAATTTGCATGTGAGGAAGAAAATAATCATGCAAAAATGCATTATGCCAATGAAAACATTGCTAGACAACACTTGCCTACAGACACATAGTATCAGAGTCATCTGTGCTACCTTTTTGCATCTGTAGAAGCAGTTCCACTTTCGGTGTGAGGATGATTCTGTGACTAATGCATTGTATGCATAGCTATGGAAACTCCAGTACAGTTAGCCATAGCGGCTATTGCATTTGAAAAACTAGAGAGAACCCTGTCAGAGTTAACTTGATAGAGCCAGGTTAATTAACCCTGATTGCCACAATCAGCACTAAATGGTACTATAACAGTGCTTGTCAACTTGGAAAGATGACTTGGGATTTCTAAATAAGTATTCTAGAAGATTTCCAAACCACCTCTGACAGCATCTTCTCAAATTTTTGTATTGGTACATAACAATAACACTGCTGCAGGATGGAAGGAATCTGTCCATCCTTTATTTCTTTGTGGACCCCATCTAGCAATGTGATGTTAGATGGTTCGATCATAGTTTTATTGTCTGCCGCAGCTGACCAAGGACTGTGAGATGCTGAAGGCCCAGGTGACCTCACTGCTGGGGGAGCTACATGAGAAACAGAGCTGCCTGGAGAAGAGCGAGGAAGAGAGAGCCCGGCTGGAAGAGAAGTATGTCAGCCTTTTCACTCATGCCCCAGTGTGTGTACAGTTGAAACCAAAAGTTTACATGCACTGTATAAAAAGACATATAACTTTTTTTTTCTTACTGTCTGATATTAAATCATACAAAACCCTTTCAGTTTTAGGCCCGTTCGGATTCCCAAAATAATTTCTATTTGCTAA
>JAODKN010000039.1:3045339-3056468 GCA_026774425.1 Petrocephalus zakoni | reverse complement strand
TAGTTAAGTTCTCCCCAAGCGAGTTTGATGGGCCGAATGGCCTCCTCTCGTTTGTATAGTTCTTATGTTCTTATGTAATAAAACACTAAGAAGAGGATGACCTAAAGACAATTGACTTTGAATACAATAATGGTACTTTAAAAGTGAACTGGTTAAAATCTTATATATCCGATTGCAGTAATCAATGGTTTCATATCCCCAAAGAAATATTTAAGAACTTAGGTGGTATTCATTTTGTATTACGCTGTGATTATGATTTGCGGAAACTTCCTGTGAAACTATAATTAAATAACCAGCAGATTCTGTTTTACAGGAGAATGTTATACAACCACAATTTTACACCACATAACACACCAATTTAGAATAATAGGTAAATTACTTACAGAAGTGAATCAATGGTGAATGTTGATTGGATAGATAGGAGTGTATGGTCTGTTTTACATCTACTTAGTCCAAGAGGTGGAATTATGACATTTGCAGAATTTTCTTCTAGATTTAATATTACATGTGAAAGTAAACAGTTCTACATTCGATTATTGAAATGTGTGAAACTGTATCTCAAAATTTTACTCCACAGCTTCCCCAACTTTTAGGGCATAATTTTATGACTTTCATAATGTCCAGCCTTCTTCAAATCCAATATCCAGCTTACCCTTCAGAAACTCAGAAAATCTTTTTATAAAGCAGCTGTTTATAAGATTCATTCCACAAAACTTGCATTCCCTGTAATCTCTAAAACCAATGAGTTCCATTTTAAGATCTTGAGTGGAATTTACCCTTCTATAGAATTCTTAAGAATCAGATTTGGGATAGACCAGAATGAGTGTGTCTTCTGTAAGAGAGCTTTTTTGGAAAATTTGCACTACTGGTTACATCCAAAGATTTTTGGTCTGGCAAAATTTAGCATGATTGATGTTATGTACAGTCTGTTAATGAAAAATAAAGATTTTGAATTGATAGTAAAATGTTTAAAATCAGTGCCTTTGTTTTACACATTCCAGAAAGAGCTCTCTCGTTATTTTAAATGCCTGTTATTGCCTATGTGGGGAAAAAGACTGCAAAGAATTGAACAAAAACACTTCATTCATTTTGTCTTTTAGACAGTCCCTAGTGTGTTTAGTGTGCTAGTCTTACTGGAAAATGTTTATTTATTTCCTTTCTTTCTCTCTCTCTTTCTTTGGTGTTTTCTTTATATAAGCTCGGTTAGACTTGATGTAAATTATCAAGTATCTGCTTATTTGCCATTGTTGGTTTGTATATACAAGCAATAAAAAAAACATTGCTCAATAAAGTAAAAAAAAAAAGCGATGCCGACTGTACGTCCGGCGCATACGGATGACGTACTGAACAGTCCACGTCAATCCCAGAAGGCATAGCGCGTTAGAGCTGAGGTGGCTTTGCGTGAGGACTAAACGTGAGTTCTGACTGAACGTGAAGGTTTCAGTCTGAGAAAAAAGAAGAAAATGATTCGGATTGCCGCACTTTTGACTGTCTTCGCCTGTTTATGCTCAGGTACCTTTAATGAGTTTAACGGGGATTTCATAATGTTATCAATTTGTTCCGTTTGATTAGCTAGTAGCTGTTTTAGGGAATAGTCCTTCGCAAAACAGGGGAAACGGCATATTAGATCTATTTTATATTCCTTTATTCGGAGAAAGCTCTTACTCATTAGTGAGTGCAGCCTTCACGATTTTTCAAACCGGGGGTCCCATCAGAATTAGGGATCGTCAACCTGCCTGTACATGGACATACCGTTGCAAGACCGTTGTGTTCATGCCAAGTTGTTTTGATCGCAAAAAAAACTATGCAGGTTACTTTTTCAAAACCATGGTAAAATTCTATGAAATCTATATTTTGATCACAATGTATGTCACCATGATGCTGACACCTGGTCATAATTTAATAGTCTGCATGTCCAAATGAAGTAGTACATACTAAATGTACACGCACTGTAAATGTACAGTGGCAGACCCTATGTCCGAAGTAATATAAAAGTGAGGAAAATGTCACAATTCAAACGTACATTCTGCCATGCAATTGATTAGGCTGAGCTACACATCTTACAAACAAAGCAAAACCCTAATAAAACTACAATGTGGTCAGCGGAAAGTGCAACATTAAGAAAATCCCTCACTGCCTCTTTTTAAATCTGTAAAGACACTTTTATCCCTTAGCTTTTAATTCGGTTTGCGAGTTGTTTGACTATCAGTTGACTACCATTTGTCACTGTTTATTTATCCTGTTATTTCCTCTTGTTGTTTTGTCATGTGTGGTGTTTTTGACTCTACATGCCTGTACAGCACTTTGGGTTCAACTCCTGTTGTTTAGAAGTGCTTTTTAAATACATTAATTTATTCAAAATTCAGGGAACTTAGTGACATCAGGCTAGTGTTGCTGGAATTGGGGGGGGAATAGGGAACCATACATGGCAACATGTTACTGGGTATATATTAAATTCTGATTCATTTTTTTCCACAGCTGAAAGTTGTACAGACCCAATAATCACGCCTTCCTCCTACACAACTACGGATGCTGTCATCGCCTCAGAATCCGTCTTTATCGTGGAGCTCAGTTTGGCCTGTGCCAATGGAGCCCAGGTAAAATACTTTCTTAGCTCAACTTCTCTGCTTGGCTTCTGTTGTATTTCTGAATTTTTTTTTATACATAATCAAAATGAGTGGGCTGTTGTATGATACAGATTATACCAGTTTGGTTTGAAATTCTACATGTTATGAAATTCTTTTTTTTTGTATTAATGATGATTGAAAGTAATTGATTTTCATTCCTAACCAGAGTGTGGTGTTGTATGCTGATATCAATGGGAAGCAGTTTCCTGTAACTAGAGGACAAGATGTTGGAAAGTATCAGGTCTGATTCTTTCTTGCTTGTGTCTATTATGTTAAAGTGTCAATTGGATGGCCAAAAAAACTCCCCCTTCCCCCCCCCAGGTATCCTGGAGTGTCCCGCACAAGCAGGCTACCTCTGGGACGTACCAAGTGAAGTTCTTTGATGAGGAGTCATATAGTGCACTCCGCAAGGTAGGAGACATATTGGCAAGCATGAAATGTGTATCAGTGTGGAGGCTTTTTCTTCTGTAGCTGAGTAAGATGATTGGTCTTTTGTCTGCTTCAGGCGCAGAGGAACAATGAAGATGTAGACGCCATCAAGCCGCTCTTCTCTGTCAATGTGGATCACCGGGTAAGAGGGAGAGTTGATCATAAGCAGTGCACATGCCAATAATTTTGGGTAAAATGTTAAAAGTAGATATAGGTAAACTGCATTTTCTATCTGTTTTGGCAAGTAGCAACCTGTGCAGCTAAGTTATATCAAGTTTTATATCAAATGAGTACATTTACTGACTGCTAATGCACTGAGTCCCTATCGGTGCTTCGGGAACATTTTGGCTTCCCAATAAAAACTCCAGCACTGGAGAGAGTGGTCGATAAGACCAAGACTGTCAGCTTTGTTATGCTGAACTCGGATCTGAGGTGTCATCATCCAAGTGTGAGTATGTATGATGGGCAGAAACAGCCTCTGCAAGTCAGTCTCCCTGGGACATGTAAGTCTCTTTTGCTGTGAAATTCAGGCTGGGATTAAAAAAAAATTGGCTATTGTGGTGTTTATTGCTACAGATATGCAACTATACTCTGTAGTTAGTAGAGAACAACATTTAGATGTTCATTATCTTTGTTATAATATATTTTATATTTTACAATATGCAAATAAGCATCTCTTAGGTTTGGTCATTTAGATATCTTTGATTTACTGTTACTGATTGTTATTAAATCTGCAAACAATCAATTTCAAGTATCAGTTATGCATAAATGAGTTGCGCATGTACATTTTTTGTGCACAAAAATAACTCCCTCCAGACAAACATGTATTAGAATATATGTATTCAAACTTCAAACATTAAAATATACACAATGGAGCACAAGTAACCACCTAATTGGTGGAGAAAGATTCTGCAGTTTGTCATATAAATGGAGTATGCTTACAGACATGCATCAGAACGACTCAGCATTCAGGTAAAAACACATTAACTGTAGGTCCTGTAAAGGTGGGATAGCTGATAAGTTTTTTCTTCTGCAGGGAGCATGGAGTGGTCCCTGGGTCTCCACTGAGGTTGTGGCTGCTGCTATTGGTATCCTGGTCTACTACTTGGCCTTCAGTGCAAAAAGTACCATCCAAGCATAATTTGTATGCTGGACACCTACTGTACTGATGTCAATGAAATGCTCAGTAGTGTATACTGGATTATTACATTTTGACCAATGATACCGATTTGATATGCCGTTGTACTTGTATTGGAAAACCTGCCATCAGTGGGAACTCATTTTGCTCCAACTTTGCAAGGTACATACATTCTGACATCATAGTATTGATTAATGGATTGGGGGGGAGGTGAAATTTGTGCTTTGGTTTGGATTAAATTAAATTTTGTAAACAAAA
Organism: Petrocephalus zakoni; assembly: GCA_026774425.1. NCBI lineage: Eukaryota > Metazoa > Chordata > Actinopteri > Osteoglossiformes > Mormyridae > Petrocephalus > Petrocephalus zakoni. The sequence continues at coordinate 3,052,016 of JAODKN010000039.1, read as the reverse complement.
CCATGAATGTTTGTTGTCCCCTAACAGGAAGTTCCTTGCCGGCATCTGGTGCTTTCATGCTGTTAAACATGCTGGTCTTGTCACTTATTGTATTCTCTAGCCTTCGTGGAATACAGTGGTGATCAAAATTGGAGACCGAGTGACATTTTCGTAATTTACAGTCCCTGCCTATCTAAATTCATTTATTGCATCTTGAATAGAAGTTTTATTTTAATCACTTTATCAGTGGAAAAATATTCCACACGAAATAGATTCAGTCAAAATTGAAGGTCTGCAATTTTCTATTTTATTGAAAAAGAATCCTATAAATGCATTTTGTCAACTTTTTTTTTTTGGTGGTTACAACTTCCAGAAATGAATAGGAAGTGTAGAGGCCCTTGCTTTCAATGACACTGACAAAGCAGCTCCCACAGGACAAGTTTCTCGCTCTTCTATGACTTGATTTTGTTCCACTCGACTTCCAATTACTTCCACCATTCAGTAGCTAGTAGGTTTCTTTACCATAACTGTCACCAATTACTTTCCAGCCATTTTTTCATATGGTTTGGATCAGGATTCTGTGCTGGCTATTACGATACAATATTCAATATGATATTCTCACCTCAAGGCAATGCTTCCTTGTCTGCAGTGTGGCGAGTGGCATTATCTTATCGGCCTTTTTATTATGAATTTCCTGAGTAGCTTCCTCAAAGAACTGAAGTAGATTTGTTACAGCAGAAACAGAGACTATGTCCCACTGAATCTCAGGTAAATTAAAATCACCCATTACCCTCACATCATTTTTATTACTTATTAGCCTGATGTCATTGTATACAATTTTTCTTTCCTCCACAACTACATTAGGTGCTCACATACCAATACCAATAATTAGGCCATTACAGTTTTTTAATTTTAGAACCACTACTATTCCTAGTTTACATAAATGATATTGACTGGTTAAATATGCAGATAACACCAAGTTGGGTGGTGTAGCAGATACTGATCTAGCGGCAGTAACTGAGCCGATACCTGGCAGATGAAACTTAACATAGTTAAATGCAAGGTAATCTCATGCAGATAGTAGAAATATAAAGTACAGATATTTTATGGGTTCCACTGAAGTAAAGGAAGCTGATTATGAGAAATGGTGTGTATATTGATGCTTCCTTGTCCCACTCTTGCCAGTGTGTGAAAGCAATTAAAAAGGCCAATAGGATGTTAGGTTAAACTCCACACACCTAGAGATATAAGTTAATGGAGATGATGCTAAGATTATACAATTTCTTGGTAAGACCACACCTAGAATATTGTGTAAAGGTTTGGTCACCCTACCTTATAAATTATATTGTTGCCTTAGAAAGAGTTCAGCACACGGCTACTAGAATGATTCCTGGTCTTAAAGGAATGTCTTATGAGGAGAGTTTAGCTGAGCTGAATCTAAGGGGGGAGACTAAGGGGGACAGAATCCAATATACATGGATCATAACAGGTCTGGAATAGCTACTTCAAAATTAGTTCAAATACAAGAACTCATGGCCATAGATTGAAATTAGTGGGAGAACATTTTAAAGAACATTGCTGCATGTTCCCCTTGGTGACTGTTGGATGGGCGCCGCTCTGCCTTAATGCTGGCTGTCATGGCACTTTGTCTAGAACCAGATAAAGCAGACGGCCAGCACATGGTGTAGTTAGTGTTTTTTTCCATCGTGTTTTCTCACTAAGGTTAAAGGCTATGTAAATAAGAACAGTAGTTAAAGCCATTAGAACAGTACTTAAATCCTAAACCCACTTACAGAAAATATCACTTCCAAATTTATTGCTGGCAATAGAAGAAGCAAAATACATTAAACCACTGCCCATGACTGCAACAGGATTGAGCAAATACATAAAAAATACATAAACAGATGTTAGCAAATTCTTATTTGCTGTGTTGAGACAGAACCTAGTAGGCATTGTATGATAAAATATTAAGACTCATTGTCAGGCAAAGCTGTAGGTTTTAAGAAGCTGGAAATGCATTTTTCTAGTACAAAACATCTGAATATTCAATTGAGCTATTCCACTTTAAAAAGCAGTAATAACTTCTTTCCCACAAAACACAGGTATACTGAATTATGGAGAAGTTTAAGAAGTTGGTTAAGTCATACATGCGAATGATAAGTCTGCAAGTAACTTTTTAATTACTAGTTGCACTCTCCCAGAAAGAAGAACAATATTACAGTCATACACATGAAAAAACAGTAATACAGATAATGTGTTACAGATTATACAGAATACAAATTATGGCATCCTGTTCGTCTTTATGATCACACTGGATCCATTCAAGAAAACAAAGGAAAAATAGTCATCTACGAAAGTATTCACTGATGTCACAAACAGCACATTGTCTGACAAAGAACTGTGTAAGCAAAACTGTTTCTCATCTATGGCTTTCTTTGCTGCCCCAGGGATACAAAGAAACTTCTCAAAAGCTGAAGAGTTGTGGCTTTGTTGATGCACATCTATATGTAAGGCTGGAAAGACATCCAATATTTGCATTAACACTTTTAAAGAGCAAAGGTACTTTTATGTTCCTGATGTAACAGCATTTCTAGAACAGATTAATAGAAGGTGGTCCAGGTCAGAGAATAATATTTAGCAAAACTTAACAGTTTGGAGAAACACGAAAACATCTGGATAGCTAAGCACAGGACTTCACATGGCATTCAGTACGGCTCTGCAGTGCGTGGTCCACTACTCTGAATGACGCTCATAATGGACTGGACAACCTCAGATGTCGTGCCCTGTCCTCCAATGTCCACTGTGTGTAGCTGAGGGAGAAAAAAAAACAGAAGGGCAACCTAATTAAAAAAAAAATGTGGCACACTCAGATATACATAAAGATGACCAGCAGCGCTTCAGTGATTTCTCACGTTTATGACCCACATAACACATAACTGTATTGAAAGTGAGAGGCAGGAGTTTAAGGCATGTCGTACCCTCATCTCATTCATGGTGGTGAGAATAGCGTTTCGAATTACTGTGGCATATTCATGAAGTCTACAGAAAATGGAGGGAAAAAAATCAGCATCAGCACAACCCAGCAGAACATCCCTATGATAGGGATTTTAGCAATGAGTCAAAACGATCAGCAAATGTTAAACCAGTCTTTACATTATGTTTCCATTGTTATATATTAATATATAATGCCGAAAGTTAATTCTTTAAAAGATCATGAAATGCTGTTGTTACTGAAAATTGTTCCAGACCTCTGACTGAGTAAAAATCTGATGTGGAGCTTTGATCAATGTTTGAGAACCCCTGGTTTCTTTAAAACAATTATTTGAGAGGCCAGTGCAACACTACCAATAACAGTTCAAACAACTTCCGATGACAATGACATATGAGCTTCCAAACCAGAAAGTTAATTAGAAGACACTCACTTGAGGTGGTCAAGCATAAGGCAGCTAGCCAAAAGCATGGCTGTGGGGTTGGCAATGTTTCTAGCAGCAATACTTTTCCCTGTGTTCCTAGTAGCCTGGGACACACAAAAGCAGAAAAAAACATTAAAAAAAAAACACACACACAAAACTTAGGCATCCTGTCATCTTCTCGTATTCCACCTTAGCCCTGTGAAGTTATTATCCCACTTTATCTTACCGTCTCGAACACGGCGTAGTCCCGCCCATAGTTGGCTCCAGGCACAAGGCCTGGCCCTCCTACCAGGCCGGCACACACATTGCTGACCACATTGCCGTACAGGTTGGGCATTACCATCACATCAAACTGCTGGGGTTTGGAAACAAGCTGAGAAGTGGGGAAAGAACAATCCAACACGTTTCAGTGTTCATCTAACCCATAATTCTTACTTATTTTACTTACATAACTATCTCAGATAAGAAGTTAATGTGAATAATAATGCAGTATTACTACTGAATGACAGTGTCTTTGCACCTGCATAGTAGTGTTGTCCACAATCATGCTGTCAAAAGTGATATCAGGGTAGCCTGAGGCTACCTCCTTGCAGCACTGCAGGAATAAGCCATCGCCCAGCTTCCTATATGACAGGAAGGAGTCCGAAGTTGAAAACGTGTGTCTGCGCATTAATCTTCTTAACAGCACTTTAACCGGAAGGAGTGAAGTGCAGGACGGGGCAAGACTAACTCACATGATGTTGGCTTTATGAACGGCGGTGACCCTGCGCCGACCTTTTTCCCTGGCCAGGCGGAAGGCATAATCAGCGATGCGAAGGGAGTTGAGCCGCGTGATGATCTTCAGACTTTCCACCACCCCCGATACGCTCTGACAGCATGGCAGGGCAAAGTTAGTTACACTTACTTTTAACACCGTGCCAGCAACCACGGCTATATTCAAGTTGAGCAAATGGACAGAAAAACAATTTAAAAGTCTTTAAAATTTGTTATGAATAGTCAAAGCAATCTAAATCTGGCCTGACTTTACTAAAAAGCTCAGGAAAACGATAAGTACAGCGAAATGAGTTAAAAGAAGGTCAATCTAATAAAATGTGCTCAACTATCAAAACATACAGGTGGACCTTCAGTGACGACACACAGGCGGCTACCACCTCGTGCTCCAGGCTGCTGTATTCTCCTTCTGTGTTCTCCCTGATAATGATGATGTCGATGTTCTTGTGGCGGGTCTGCACCCCAGGTAGGGACTGGCAGTGCATCACGTTGGCATACAAGTCCAAGCTTGTCCTGAGTACAGATAGCAGTTGATGAGAAAATAAACTTGTCCATGACACAAAGCCAAAAGAAACAGGCTCCATGACATTCTATGCTTGTCTCTATGAGACTCCTGATCTTTGTGTGAGATCATTCCATTACATGGTTCATCATCATCACAGTGGCCAAGAAACAGAGCTGTTCCCATGCTCCGAGACAGGGGTAGGGAACCTGATCCATTCAGGGCCGGTGCGGTGATTCAAAAGTCATCCCAAAAGCCCGCACCCACACCAGCTCTCCATGGATCAGGTTCCCTACCCCTGCTCTAAGACCACAACGTATCAATGAACCAAACATAGGAGACAGGGCCACTGTAAGGAGAAATGATTTAGCAGTCTCACCGTAGAAGATTGTTCCTGGATTTGTGTGAAGGGGGCATGGTATGGTTTGTCTCTATGTTTCCTGCAGAGATACACCATGTGACCTTGATGAAATTTACAACGGCAAACAAAATAAATACAACATTTATGTTTATGTCAATGGACCTCAATTGCATGCACACACACAGACTAACCCTTGAGAGCAACTCCATTGCGGCGGATAGCGGTGATTGCATTATTTATGTCATCCTCGCTGTTCAGTGAGGAGTTCACGTTCACAACTTCAAAGTCCACTGGCACACAGGTGAACCTGTAGCGCAGAAAAAAGCCACCGACATGTCAGCCAAGGGGCACTCCCGAAAAAACAAAAACTGTAAGCACAACTACACAACAAAATTTGGTGCAGTGCTTCAGATTCTGTGTAGGTTTGTACTGGGGTAAACAAATCTTGTGCATAAGCCAAGTCTGACATTTCATTCCTCTTTTCCTTTGTGGTCACTATGTGCTACGGCTTCATCCATACTGGAGTAGATCAGACAAATACCTTTTGAGTTATCATGCTGACAAGATGAAATGTCTGAGCTGCTCTTCTCTTTGCTATTACTATGCAGTGCTGCTTCAATTGAAATGATGCACGTCAAAATTTGGCTAGTCCAGATATTAAACATTACTACTAAGTCAGAAAGGTTGAAAAAGATCTGTTAAATACTTTTTGAGGTATCACTCTAACAAGATCAAATGTCTGGAATCACCCCTTTTTAGTGGGATATTGGTATCAGAATGTGATCACTTCCAGTTGGTCACCCCTACAAAGTTTGAGAAAGAGCTGTAAAATACTTTTAGAGTTTCTACATTCACAAGACCAAGTGCCTTGTACCGCTGCAGTGGCCTTCCTTTGCTGCCACATAGAGCCACTGCTTCATTTTTGGGGTAGTAAGTCTGAAAATTATTTTGTTGTTTTTATTTACATCTGAAAATTATGCCAGATGTAGATCTTCATGCATATAATGTTATGGTGAAGCAGTAATAAGATCCATGCAACAGGTTTTGGCATCACATTCACAAGGTCAAATATTATACTGGAAAACAGATTTTGCTACCAGAGTAAAAAGAGCTGTTTTATGCTAAATTGGGTGTGCTGATTCTGAGCTCAGAATTAGCCTAGCATGTCTGTATCTTAGGATATATAGAAATTCATGCATAATAATCATATGTGTAAAGATCATAGGAATTTTGTTTGACTGCTGACATCAATAGGTCTGCTAGCAATTGAATGAACACTTCCCTGAAACTATTTCCCAGACAAGTTTGGGCAGATCAGCATGCTGACATCAGCACTGCTGAGTCTGCAATGGCTATTCAACACACAACTGGAACATTTGTGGTGACTTGAAAGTAATATCGCTTCTCCTTGGTTTACAACTAAGTTACACAAAACATATGTGCTTTTTGTGTGTGTGGAATACAGGGCTGCAACGATTCATTGAGTAATTCAAATAACTTGATTACAAAAAATCATCGATGCAAATTCTTTGTACACAACTATGTACTGCTCAGTGATCACCGTGTTTCACACAGAGGATTATTACTGTGGCACAGTGTGCTTACGCTGCATTACGTGTAGCAGAGTGGTAGAAACAGAAAAGAAAGAAAC
>JAODKN010000039.1:3027823-3045239 GCA_026774425.1 Petrocephalus zakoni | reverse complement strand
CTGCTTCATAATTTCAGTTAGCTGCACTGCTACCATGTTAATGCAGCTGACTAAAATATCATTTTTCAGCTCTCCTCGGGTCACATGGGTCAATGTAAATTTACTACCAAATTCATGGTAACATAAATTACCACTAAATAAGGTAAGCTATTTGCCAAAAAATACTGTTTCGGTAAAGTGTCTGTATCATTACGTGCGCTTTTTACTTGCTGCATTTGCAAACAGCGCTCGAACAAAAAGTGCTTTTTTCCAGATTATTTCATCTCCATCATGTTGAATTACTCAAAATACCATCATTATGGTATGCAGTTTAATTATTAAAACCAATGAGTTGTTCATTTTAAAAGACCTGTCTTTTTTCTCTTTTGAATAGCTACTATTGCACTTTAATAAGTCAAAAGTATTTCTTATCCGATTACTCGATTAATCAATTGAATAATCAATAGAATACCCGATTACTAAACTAATCGATAGCTGCAGCCCTAGTGGAATAGTTGTGTTGACAAAAATCATTACCAACAGAGACACTGGACTCCTAGAACTACAATGTACAATGTACAGCATAAGTCATTGGTCAATCCACAGAAAATTTACCTTCTGTCATTCCATATAAAACTGGTGATTATGAATTAAAATGATTATATAAAATTTATTGCATCAATGGATCATGATGGAGATGCTTTTCAGTACCTATGGGAGAAATTTCAAGAAATTAAAAAAAATTCAAGAAAAACTGATGCTAAACTGAAAGAAGGAATTTTTATCGGACCCGAAATTAGTCATTTGTGATACTACTTTCAGAACATTACTCAACCCACTTGAACTTAGGATGCATTTGTGCTAGTAGTGCAAAACTTTCTGGGAAACAAGCGAACTGAAAACTATGTTGAACTCGTTAAGAGCATGCTGACAAGATGTCTCTAAAAATGCACTTTTTACACTTCCATCTGGATTTCTTTCCACCAAATATGGGTGATGTAAGCAATCAACATGGATATTTTGCTCATAGAAACAAGATATCAAGGCCACTTTAATCCCAACATGATGGACGACTACTGCTGGTTTCTACAACAGGATACTACTGCCATCCACAAATGCAGATGCAAATGCTTTAAGCACTATTAAACACATTCAATAACCCCAAGTTGAATCTTTAGCAGTTTTGTAACTCTGAATGCATCAATGGGATGGTGATGATGTACCAAGTTTTAGTTTTGCATAATGTACAGATTAATTTTTAAACGAGTTGACTTAACTTTAAATCCTGACAGGCTACAATATATCTGACTTCAGATTTGGAATCAGCGCACTCAATTTAGTGTAAGACATAAATCTTGCCGAGTAGCAGAAACATTTTTTTATTTTGTTATCCTGTGTTATCTGCCATCACCCCTCCCTTTGCAGTGTTGCTTTAGTGTCAGGGTGATCTGACTCAGTATTTAATCAGTACCAGTTTGGAACCCATACAATGCTAGTTTGAAAAAAAGCCATCAAAAACTTTTTTTTTTTTTTTTTTAATGGAACCAAGTGTCAAATCTACCCTTTTTGGCTATCAATGTGAGGTGCTGCTTCATCTTTCAGGCAACGTGTTTTAATGTTAGTTCCTCCATCAATTTCAGGTTTACAGTCACCCATAAGTGACCAATACAAAAGATGATACAGGAAATATTTTCCGAACTGTAAAATCCTGACCATTGCTTTTTCTGAAAGTCAGAGGACCAGTGAAATACCTTTTTCCAATTAAAGTAATCCCTTCACCTCAGTTAAAATGATTTTGCTAGTTTGACCATTTCTTGGATTTATAGTTTTATCTAGTCTTTTAAATCAATCAATCAATCAAATTTGTTAATCATATACAGGGGGGCTGTAACGGTACGTGTATTCATTGTGTACTGTTTGCCACGTGATATTTAGTTCAGTATGTGCAATGAAACAAATGAATTAATTTACTGACAGAGGCAAGCCTAAATTTACACACTAATTGTGGCTCTGATTTGGTTGCAGTTAATACTTATTACACTCAGTCATATAAATCAGTAGTCTGGGAACATTTTGGTCTCCCAGTAAATTACACTGACGCTGGAGAGAGAGCATTTGATAAGACCGAACCCGTCTTTCAGCTCGGTCACTCCAAACTGCAGCATGTTGCTGGAAACCCATGCAATGTTCTAATTAATGAGACGGCTGGAGTAAAGCAGAAAAAGCCTCTGCAAGTTAGTATCCCCATGCCATCCAAGGAGCTTTTGCCAAGAAATTCATGCTAGGCTGAAAAATGTTATGGCTAAGGGTGTTTATCGCTACAGACTTGAGACCATATTCAATGGGATTAAGACAGGATTTAGTTCATTATCATGTACAGTGTTGGATTTTAAAAAATTTGTTATGCATATTTATTTTATAATGTCTCTTAGGTTTTGTTATTCAAACACATTGATAGATGCATTGTATTTGGTTTACAACTGTACCTAATTATTATTATAAATCATTTGAAAACAAAATGCTTTCCCTGCCGCAGTAAAATTGTGCCAGTCCATGAATTTGATGTGCCGTTACAGCCCTAGTGTACCGCGTGGTACCTGCAGTTGTGTTTCAATCTCTCAATTGATAAAGTAAGATATAAATTTTCCTCTTGCTGCACTGTGAAATTTCAGAATTTAAAATAATCCACCTTCATCCACCCACCCATTCTCTAACAACTTGAACATCTTATATAGGGTCACAAGGCAATCCAAATGTTATAAGAAGATACTCTTCTTATAAAGAAATCCTATGGGTTTTTATGTACTGTAAACATACACAAGAATTCAATTTGTTCCATTGTACTGAACATAAAATATTTTCCAGCGTACTGAAAAACCCCAAGTTTCATGGGTTTCAAAGCCTCAATTTTTAAACATCAAAAACTGGACACAGTAGTTCACTTGTACTAGGTTTCAGGACCAAAGTGACTTGACTTACCGGAAGACCTCCCTAACATGATTGAGCAGCTCCGGTCCAATACCATCCCCCGGTATCAGGGTAACAGTATGTCGGCCACCATACTTAGCAGGTGGAGGCTGAAAGACAAAAGGCTATTAATGGATGCATGCAGTGTTAGGCAATACTATATTGTATTACATTATTATTATTTTTGGTAACTTTACAATGTAAGAAAAAATCTAAGCTTTTTTATTCAATTGTGAACAAAAACACACTTCTTCATTTTATTAACCAATTCACAGCACATGTGATTCAACTAAACCAGGGATCCCCACTTTTTCCCCCAAGGGTGAAATTCCATTAGCAGCACAATGGCTGACAATAAAATCTGCTGACGGCAGGAAATTAATGCAGGTAGGCCTGTCGTAATAATTCGATTATTTGAGCTGACCACAATTATTGTGCATGCTTATACACAGCATTACACTTCACAGAAAATTTTACCTGATTTGTACCACTATGTTTCACAACATATTCACAATCCAATCTAATCCTGTTAAAATTTCTTGTCACAACATCAGGTTCATTTTACATACAGTAAGCAACCCCCATCAATCCATAATGGGATAGTCAGCCAGATATTCCAATTTTGGATTCTTTGTGTTGTTTAATAAAAGTTCTGCATAGCACTTGCGTCCGTGTGTTTATAGGTTTCGTTAGGTAGCCCAGTCACATGGGGTTACTGTATATGTTCCTGACTGCTTCCACTATTATGCTGCAGCAAAGTTACTACATAATACCAATAGAACTAGCGAAATGCATGTTATTTTGTCTATTTTTCCTGGTCCTGCTGATTTGGAGAGATATATATGGCACAAAATACACCAAACATCATATTTCACTTCAAAGTGAGGGCTGTCACTATTGATTATATCAATAATCGAAGAATCTCCCAATTAAACTGAGGATTCATCAAGTAATAATATAATAATATAATATATACCCGGTATTTTGCACAAAGCAGGAACCAACGGACCATTGTAGGGTCACACCTATGGTCAGTTTAGGCACGCCAGTTCATTGAAGTTGCATGTCTCTTGACAGTGGAAGGAAACCAAAGAATCTGCCAAAAAGCCGCACCCACGTGGGGTGAACATGCAAACACGGTGTGCAGTGACAGTGCTACCCGCTGCACCACTGTGCTGCCCTCAGTACTAGGTTTGTACAATATGCAATGTTAATACTGACATGGCATTTCATGCACGTGCAACTGTCACCACACCGCAATAACCTGCAGAGTTCAAACTAGGGCTGCCACCATCTACTATTTTCTATGGATTAATCTCTCAACAATCTTACCAATTGGTTGATTAATCTAAATGATTCATTTTCCTCAAGAAAATCAAACTGACTTGATTTCAGTTAATTCTTTTTTTGACAACAGCAAAGTGTATGTCACTGTGGGGCTTTAGAAAATAAATGCCAGCTTTTCTGCACTATTCAGACATGATTTTTGCCCACAATTTGATATGCAGATTAGTAGTATGCCCAAAATTCGTTGGCACTGCTGTTGTGTCTGTTACCACTGCTATTGGCAATACCATAAACAGACATGGTTGGTAGATAGCCAAATACAACGTATGTCGTTAATTTTCCATCTTATATTTTGCAAAAACTTCAAATATCATTGGTTTAATTAAATGGTTATGGTTTAAATAAACCATATAATATTAATTATTTTATGTGATCATATTGTGTGTTTTGAGTAGGGTTGAATTATATTTGAATCACGTAATGTATGTATCACGTAAGTACAGGGCTCTGTTTTAGAAGCAGTTATTTTGGCACAGAGGAACCATAGAAGGTAAATTAATTAAAATGATTTAAAGTCAAAGTTATGACAGGCTAGGCTTCAAAGAGAGGCTAAATAGCACATAACTATGGCTAACCTCAGATTAATGGGTGATTAATGGGTCAAACCTAAATGTGTTCTTTAAGATGTAGTGGCATTGCAGTCCTATTGTAGTGATATTAAAGTTATGTTCTGAAATACATTATTTTAACCCTCATCCACTATGTACCATTGTCCTTCTGTCATACTGAAGAGTAACCGAGAAAGCAAATTTTTAAATCAATGCTTTTTAATCATCTAGTAATTGAATTTAAATTGAGTAATTGTGACAGCTCTACTGAGAAGCTTTTATTTACATGTAATATATGTTGCTGCCAGAAAACACATACTTACAATGATCCGCCCCTGGTTGATAATAGAAAAAAAGTCAGAAACAAAGAATAATGATTAGTGAGCAAAACAGTATCACACCAGAATATCACAATAAAAATATAAGAAACAACAAACGCATTTAAATATTAAAGTCACAGATTTAACTGATTATTAATTAATTAATAAATTAGGTTTACTCAATGTGTGTTTATGTATTAAATTTACCTAATCAAATACAAAACAATACAGATTAGGTTAGAAATTATTATATTAAAAACCTGTTAGGATATGCAGTCTCAGTTAGTATCAGGATCAGTCACCCCACTAGGGCAGGGGTGGGCAATCCTATCCGCAAAGGGTTAGTCTGTATGCAGGTTTTCGGGATAACCTTCAGATCAGCTGTTCAAACCCAGGTGTGAGGGCTCTTTAGTCAATCAGTCCTCTAATTAGTAACCTAATTATGGAGCTGCGTGAAAACCCGGATCCACAGCGGCCCTTTCTGCCCACCCCTGCACTAGGGCGTCAACTTCTGAGGAGAGCCAGGCAATTTCACCTGCAGGTCGCACTGTCCGATACTTAAAGGCCAGAAAAGTGAAGCGTGAGCTAGTCCGAAGCCTGCGTCTGTCCGTTCATGTGCCACGACATTGTTTAGCTGGTTAGCGTCAACGTCTTTCGTTATAATATACCTCGGAATAAACGCTTTAGATCATTCCAGGCTTTCGTTCAAAAAGGGATTCTTCTGCTTAGGTGTTTTTAGAAAATGAGATCACAGGGGGATGTATTTTTGACACCATATACAAAATGATTAAATTATGATGAACGAATACCCACACGCATACTCACGGTGTAAGACGACTTATCTCTGTGACCGTCCATAGATGTTGACATTACCTATGAACAACACAGGGTTAAAAGTCAATGTATCAGTGCGTTAAGTCATTAAACGAATTAGCCATTTATGGACTAAACAGCAAGAAAAATATGTCGTCCATTAAATACCGCTTACTTTGATGGTATGTCTTAATCGCCCTGCCCAAATGGGCTTTAACCCTTTGGAGAGTAACGACACCTTGACTGCAGCAGCCATCTTGGTCGGAGTCGCGGCCGGAATGTGTGCGTCACGCAATGCGCCGTGACTCTGCGAGGTATGACCTGGCGCTCCCTAATGACGAAAGAGTGCTGCACCCCATTGACAACAGTGGTATACACTGGGTGCCTTCGACTTCATGCTGCTGCTTAAAGCGATGCATTCGAACGCACCCAGTGATTTTGGTGCCAACAATGTCTGAACAGTTTTATTTTAAGTGAGATAATAGTTCATTAGTTACAGTTGAATTCTGGCTTCAGAAAGTTGCTATTATTAGGGTGACCAGATATTATTCCGGACGCTTTGAGCTACTGCAGGTTTTACAAACTACTTTGAACTGACAGGATCCTGTGTTTGGCTAAATAGTTCAGTTCTTCCTGCACGTTGACTGGTTCGTTCCTTGATTAAAAGACCCATCCAGGTGTTTCGCATTAACATCCAGGTCCTTTTGATTGAAATGGTAGTTTGCAACTTGGGTCCTAGCTCAAAATGTCCGGGATGACTAAGTGCTATGGATTATCTGGTCACCCTACTTTTATATAGGATTGTAGGCCTACAAATTGAAATACAAAATAATTATATGGGATACTTTATTACCTAAGACACTGTTACGTCACACACAAGTCGCATTGAGGGATGCATTATTTTCATGGATGTACATTATCTCAAAAACTAGAACCAATTCAGCAAAAGTAATTGGATTTTTTTAATTCAGCACCCTCAAAATACCCCAGATCCATTCAAAAACCTCGGCAACTGAAATTTATTTTTGTAGACCTGTGCAATCTTTAGCTATATAGTTATAATCCTCCGCGGTCACGTGACTCGCCAGGGTCCTGTTTGGAGTTGCGGTAACTGGCCGAGAGAAGGGCAGGTATTCGGTATCAGAGCTATGCAATACTAGTGAGTACGCAATACAGCGTTTTCGTTTTAGAATACTGCGATATTTGCGGAAATATCTTGCGTACGACAAAGAATTCGTTAGCGGAGGTCCCGAGTCGTATTTGCGACTGCCGTGATTCGCGACATTTGACCAGGAAGTAGCTACTGTGTAAGCCATACACTTCCTGGATTACATGCTATGTTATCGCGTTTTATTTTATTTTATTTTATTTATTTTTTCAGAAAACGTGATGCAAACTCAAGGGGCAAAGTAAAGGTGAGCAATAAACTGGATCTCGAAAGTACGTACACGTAGTTATAGCAGCATCATTAGAATAACTAGACTTCGCTGCTTATGCTGCCTACCTGTTATACGTAGGCATATCATCCATAATACTCACCTTACCGTAGTGTTTGACTTTCGCATCTGTTTAATATGTTGCGAATGGGCGTTGTCTTTATCTCCATGGTGTTGCTTTTTTTTCCCGCTGACATCCGATGGACACATCGGTACTGGCCAAGGCTAAATCGGTTTGTTATATTTCATATTGGCTATAGTACACGGTTATCATTATGATCTGTCCGCCGGGTTATTGAAATTTGGCATATAGTGTTGGCCATATAGGATATTGCAATTGCAATTTTGTGTTATCATTATCTATCAGTAAAAACTTGTGTTTTACGGATACAGCCTGTGTGCTGCCAGGGTTTTATGTTTTGTTAGATGTGTAATTACTCTCCAGAAACAAAATTACGAAATTCAGCTAAGACATTATGGATCATCGCGAGTTTGGTTTGTAATGCCTTTTAAATGAGGAATTTTCAATTTGTACACCAGACAACACAAAACTGTCAGTATACACAGTAGCTGCTGCATCTTCGCCAGTATTCTATGAATATTTTGGGTGCTACTTTATATTTCTGTCTTTTCTTGTTCAATTGCCCAGTTGCATCTTTAGAAACTGATTCAGATACTGTTACCCCTTAGAAACTGGATGGGAACCTTGCCACAAATTGATGTCCCTTAGGTGCCTGGCAGCTGTAAGTAACTCAACACTATTATTATACTAAACAATGCTAATTGTTTTACATGATTCTTTATTTAGTAAACAATTATTCATGATGTACAACCTTATGTACAGTATCCAAATCAAACATTATACCTTTCCATTTTCCCTTCCTGGACATTATGATCTAGTTTGATGCCCTAATCAAACTGATATTACTATGGAGATTATATATTAGACTGTTGTTTAGGGGAAGAATTGAATAACTAAAGCAGTGAACAATGGAACAAGAAAAAAAAAAGCTGAAGTAAATTGGAATGAGTAACTATCTGTTTCTGGACCAACATGGCACCTCCTCTTGGGACTTATACCTGCAACTGTCAGGTTTCAAACTGGTATTCCTCATGTGTTTCTCCTCCTGTCTCGGTTTTCTTCCTCAGTCCAAAGACTGAATTGGCCACAGGATGTGATTGTGTGTGTATGTACTCTGTCGTGGCCTGGCGTGCCATGCACCCTAGCCCTGTGCCCTACGTTTCCTGGAATATGCCCTGGTAGGGTTAGGTGCTATCACATCGATATTATATCGTGCATGCACAATTATCACCAGGGCTTCAGGTGACGGGAGAAACATTTGGCTGGATGCCAGCTTTTCGGTATTAAATGGATGTTAATTTATATTCACAATTTGTTAAACAGATTAGTAGTATGGATAAAATATGAATGAGGCATTTTATGATGCCCAAAGTTAGTAATCAGTATAAATCAGTATAATACTGATATTGGTCTGTCTATTTTTAAACCCTGCTGATAGCTGAACAAAGTGTAAATCTTTTACTTTTCTGTCATTAGAATTCATTAATCTCATAATTGTAATTATGTGCAATAACTGCAAGTAGCCCAAATTTATTTGAAGGTGTGGCTTCTCAAACATCAAACTATTACAGTTGTTAGTATGTAGCAGTTTTTTTCTGTATAAAAGAAATGTGAGTTGAGAATTATATTTGGGTAGACTGGAAGGAAAGCCTTATCTTGGCTCATGTACAAATACTAAGCTCAAAGCTTTAGGTGACAATTTTGGTGTGTTTTCCTTGTACAGGGCCCATCCACACTACTGTGTGTCGATATTGAAAATTGTTCATCATGAGACTGGCAGGTGGGTCAACATTAAGTATTCTATTTGTTTTTAATTAAAATCTGGAACAATAGGTTATGCCTATTTATATAATTTTATTTTTATATTATTATTTTAATTGACATTTAAAATCCTGAAAGGTTGATTGTCATGAATGCGGATCGCATGGAGTAAAATTTCCTGTATCAGATGTGTAATGGACATAAACATATTTCATTGGCATGATTTTTGTTAACTTTTTTTTTTCTTTCTTTCATAAGCAAGTAGGTTGGTCTACTGATTCTTGCCATTTTCTGTCTCAGGTCCTTTGCGGGTAGTAGTGGTAGTGTGCCTTGTAGGTCTGACATGGCTCTTGGCTCATATGCTTCTTGGAGGGGAAAACAGCTTTGTTATTGTGCGGCACTTCTTTCACGGTGAGATTTATGTTGGGTGTGTTTGCTTTTGTACTGTCCATGTTGCTGTATTGATTTAGCTGAACTCTCAGCAAAGAGGGTGCATTTAGTACAGTGACCAGTAATCTTATTCCCTTCTCCAACTGCAGGATCTCACGAGGAGACAACTGTAGGTGTGTAAGCTCCTGTCCAGCACAGCCCGTATAGTTACGTATGTTTGCTCTGAAACAATATTAGCTTTTTATTGTATTCTTTTTTTCAAAATGCTCCTCCCTGTCCCGTACCCCCCAGAGCCAAAGCCACGTAGGTATAAATGTGGACTCTCGGCACCCTGTCCAGCAAAGCACCTTGCTTTCCGCCTGACCTCTGGGGCAGCAAATGTCATTGGTCCCAAGATCTGCCTTGAAGATAAGATGTGAGAAGCCGCCTTTACTCTGCATAGTCTCCCATCTTTTGTTTTCATTTGAAAAAATGTAAATCAGGATTTTTTTTTTTTAAATTTACAACACCCAATGAGTGGTCTCCTTCCCATTTCAGACTCGTAAGCAGTGTGAAGAACAATGTCGGCCGAGGGCTGAATATTGCTCTTGTCAATGGTAACCAAAATGTTTGTGTATTCTCCATAGTAACAATATGTTGTGTATTTCAGTATAGTTCTTGTTTGAATATATGAATTATGTGTTTTAATAATCATATTATTTTTTTAAGGTGTGTCAGGGGAGTTATTGGATATAAAATCATTTGACATGTGGGCTGGAGGTGAGTGGGACAGATTGCCCAGCTGTATACTGTGATTTTTTTACTGTCACTGAATCCTTAGCATGCCTTCACTTTCATAATAGTCCTATTTCAATTTGTTTGTGCCATCATCCCCCCCCCCCATCCTATACGGGATGAGCACTACATTTATTTATTTGGCAGATGTATCTATCCAAACCTTTTGTGCAGTTGAGAGAGGAGAATCAGCCAGTCCCTGAGGTAATTGGGGTTAAGGGCCATGCTCAAGGGACCAACAGTGGAAATCATTGTCAGCCATGGGATTTGAACTAGTGATCACTGGCACAATATAACTCACTGAACTATACACCACACTGCTACCTTCTGGGGTGTTTATAAAGCAAACATGCTCCAACTTTCACAAGCTACAGTGATGACAGAAGTGCTCCGTGCAAAAACAGTAGCGCGTGCTGGATCCCCATTACAAAAAAAAGAAACGTTAGCTATAGTCATGAGAGAAACCCTCCTTCAATTTTTTATTTATTTAAATAACTACTCCTCACCAACTTCTATAAACAAACATCTAACCACAGGTGACAAACGAATGAATACATAAATAGATTATTCTAATATGTTGTATTTTTTATCACAAAGAAAGCATTGCCATGCAAATGGGCCTGGGAGTTTTTTTGCACACCCTGCTGTTTCCAGTTCAAACTTGTGGATCGTGGTTGTATCCATTTAACCTGTCACTGCCATTGGATGGAGGATCATTCCACATATTAGTGACTCTTGCAGGTGCTGAGTGTTGTTCGCTCTTCCCCTCAGATGTAGCTGATCTGCTAAAGTTCTTGCGGCCGCTCCACGAGGGCACACTGGTGTTTGTTGCTTCTTTTGATGACCCTGCTTCCAAGTGAGTCTCCTCAAACTGCCCTGCTCACCTGCTCATTCCTGCTGTGATATCTACCTGTAATCTGAGTTCAGTGCGTCTTAATGTGTTTTTTTAGTAGGTCATGAAAATATGAAGAGTATAGCAATCATGTGGCTGTCAACACACAGAATTTAAATGCAAGAAATATAAATGGGGACGGTGTCGCCGACACTGATGGCCACGATAACTGAATGTATTTTCTTTGGCAGAAATTGTGAATTTCTGTTTTAAAATGCAATTTTAAATTATTATTATTGTCCATCTTCTGCGTGTGTCTCATATTTTCCCTTGATTTTGATTTGTTGTGTTCCTTCAACCATTGTTGTGCATAATGTAGGATATCAGTAAAACTGCTTGAACTTAAATTCACGTAAACTTTAATATCACTGTTTAATGTTACAATGTTTATTCTATGCGGTGTGGTGGTGCGGTGGTTAGCACTGTTGCCTCACACCTCTGGGACCGGGGATCAAATCCTGTCCAGTTCCATGTGTGTGGAGTTTGCATGTTCTCCCCGTGCTGTTACGGGGTTTCCTTCGGGTTCTCCGGTTCCCCCCCACAGCTGAGGCTGGTTGGCATTGCTAGATTGCCCAGAGGTGTGCATGTGTGAGTGAATGGTGTGTGAGTGTGCCCAGCGATGGGCTGGCCCCCCAACCTGGGTTGTTCCCGCCTCGTACCCGTGATTTCCGGGATAGGCTCTGGACCCCCCGCGACCCTGTTAGGATAAGCGGGTTGGAAAATGGATGGATGTTTATACTATTTTAAGTTTGCATGTGACCCAAGAAAAAGTTTTTAATGAGTGGTGCGCTGTTATCTCCATGTGTGATAAAGCAGAAATAGAACTTGCAAGACTGTCCACAACAACTGTGTGATTTTCCCCCTTGCTTGCTTTGCTTTCTCCAGACTAAACGATGAAGCCCGTCGGCTCTTTGAGGAGCTTGGAAGTACTGCTGCCAAGGAGCTGGCTTTTAGAGACAGCTGGGTCTTTGTGGGTGCCAAGGGCATTGAGAACAAGAGCCCCTTTGAGCAGGTAGTCCATCCCTGATAAGTATGCATGTGCCAGCTTTGTTTCCCAGGGTTCTTTTTTTGTGACGTTGCTATTGCTGAAGCATTACTGTGGCCTCTTGTTTGCTGTAGCAGACCTTTTGGAATAGAAAGAGTCACTGCTGTGCAATTGGTCGTAATGGTCCTGGGTGAGCTTAGATATTTATTCATATAGCCAAATTTATTTTTCAGAATAGCACAAGCAATTCGAATTTACGACTGTGGGTAACTGTGGCATATGATGTAAAGTGCAGTTTAATCAAAATGGGTTCTTACCCCCCAAAAAAAATTAGTAGTAACATTTGTGTACTGTGTTTGTGTACACTGCACCCCATGTCATGCTAGGCAAACATGAGTTGTCCAATATCTTAAACATTAACGAACGGACCCTAGTGAAAATGGCACTAAATTTTCAGTATTTATATGTAAAGGTGGGCAAAATCATGGCATGTGTTATGCAATATTTTGAGAATTTATAATTTACCAAAATACGCACTTTTCCACAGTGCCACACTATTATGTAGTCTTGTGTAATACACAACAACTTTTAAGAAGGTGTTTGATATAGAAACACAAGAATTCATAAGAATGTGGATTTAGAATGGATGACAAAGGTGTTGTAATGATTACTGTATAGCAGTGTTTCTTGGGGCCCCCGAGACAGTCCACATTTTTGCTCTCTCCCAACTCCCAGCACACCTGAAGTAAATGACCAAGATCATCAAATACTTGGTACAGGTGTGCTGGGACCTTCTCGCTGACTAATAAACAATATGATAGGTGATAAATGCTTGTCTTTAAATCATTCCTAAGATCTTCTCTCTTTCTCAGCGGATGAAGAACAGTAAAAGCACTAACAAGTATGAAGGATGGCCAGAATCTCTGGAAATGGATGGCTGTGTCCCTTTAAGAGTTTCTCAGGAGAGCTAGACTCAGTGAGCATTGTTGCATATCAGTTTGGAGGCTTCAACAGCCACCTCCCCCATTTTTACCATAAGTCCTGTATTGTAACCTGCATCAATGACTACATATTTGGTATATTAAAACATCTGGGCAAATGTTGAAGTTTGGTTATTATATAGGACACTTTTATTATTATTTTTAGATTTTCAATATATTTTCTTGTTAGGCCAAGCAAGTGTGTGTTTGTTGAATTGCACTGATAAAAAATGTTACATTTTTGCAGAAGCAGAATTTACTTTGTGGAACATAACTTTGTACTGCCTGACTGTAAAATTGCTCATATTACTAATTTGAGTTGGGGATATTTCCCAACAGATCTCAGACTTTATAATGAAAAAACTGTGGCCCAAGTTTTTGAATTAATCTGTAATGTTTTGATACGAACAATATCATATATACTGTACATTACGTCATAGAGCAAATGAACACTAGTCTATTCTAGGAAAATCAGCAGAAATGAAACATTCCTTCATTACACATTCTGTATCATCCTCTAGCTTTGTTTGTCAACCTTTGTGCATGTCGAATTAAATTGACTTTGCACAAATGTACATTCCAAAATGCTGATGTTAATATATAAATCAACCCTGATTCTTTTTAATTTTCAGTGAAATCATGTTACAATATGTGATTTTTCAAGATAAATCAGAGGGTATAATTTTATCCTGAATTCATTCAACCTTCTCTGTGTCATCATGGCCAGATTTAGAATTTTCTTAAAAAAATCTGGTTAAACTGTAAAGATATTTCCTAATGATACTGGCATTCCATCTGGGCTGTGCCCCATCCTGAGAAGGTGAATGCGTTTATTAATGATGACAGTTTAAATGTTTTCTTAAATAAATGATTGATTCTTTCTTTCTTACCTGTCTCTAAAAGAATTGCAAGTTACCCTCAATCTCATATGTGTAATGTCTTCAAATGTGAACATTTGTGTAAGTAGCAGCATCGTATTGCTGATACTATTGACCTTTTTTTGTATTTCTTACAATAATTGTTTAAAATATACATGAAACTGCAATATAGTAGATTGATTTGAGTTGAATTGAACTTTATCCCCTAGGGGGGCAATTTGATTTACAGCCAGCAACACTTAAATAAACAGACAACAGAGAAGATTTTACAGTAAAAAAAAAAAAAAAAGAATTAAGCTCAGTCTGCATCTGCAAGGGTTTGTTGTTGTATTTTATCAAAATTTTGAGTTGAGTATGGATAAAGTGTGACCGTAAGAAACCATTTTTAATGCAGATTATTTTGACAAACATAAATTGCAAAAGGCTCTTCTTAGTATTTCAATGAGGAATATAAAGTGGATGGATGTATGGGCTGCTTATGCTGTATTTGCTCCATCACACATACTTCAGGGGTATCAAATGATAATATTGTAGTTCCCCTAGCAGATGCCTGAAACCAAGGTTAGTTTCAAACTCTAGGTATATTATGCTTTTTCCTATAACTACATACCAACGATAAAGTTTAATTTATAAGATTATCAACAATAAGTAATACAATAACTATACTGCTATTTTTCCACAAAAAAACAACCAGCACTGCAATATGACAGTTGATCTAATAACCGAGATGACTACTAAGTAACTAATTGACAGGTAGTGAATACAGCATGGACGTACCGGACAAAGGGTTGATTCATATCCCAGGCGGGATGGCACGAGATTCCATCATGTTACTCAGAGCGGTGTGAGATTTAAAAGTCATGGATTGTATATTTGTATATTTTTTTGTAAAATATTTTTGAACCATGGTTGACCACAGGTAACTGAAACCATGGACAGCAAAACTGAGGATGGGGGGAGTCACTGTTCTCAGATATGTTCTCACTACAGACTACCAGGTGTTGTCAGCCAGGTTTGGGCCCAATGACTGGCAGTGGTTTATGACCACATTTTAGTGCAGTAGATTTGCAGTAGATTCCTAGACCTTGGGACTTCTTTCATTGTACTTTCATAGTGAAATACACTGGATATAAAAGTTTTTGTAAGCAGTACTGAGTTTGAATCATATAATTGCAATGCAAACTTATGAATATTTGTAGGATTTTTTTCAAATATAACGCAAAGTTTCTAGGTCTGTATTATAGTGATTCTCTTTGGTTTAACGCCAGGTGTTTTATACACTTAGTGAGCACCCAGAAGTAGTGGTCCGATTTGGATGTTGTACACATGCAGACCAGCATTGGGTATGTAAATGATTCCATTTGCAAGGAGCTTGCACACCTAGTCACTAGACACAGAGGATGCCTCATAGACTCATTAGACAGAATTACCAACACTTGACAGAGTTTGATAGGGGTCGCATTGTGGGTTTGCATGAGGCTGGGCCTGGCATGTGGGGCATGCAGATGTCACAGTCACCCGATGTTGGAACCAAAGGGCATGTGAGGGCACTCACGTCGTGAAGGTTACGGTTGCCCAAGCCAGACCACACCAAGGGAGGATCGGCGTATTGTGCACCAAGCATTACAGAACCCCATGTCAACTGCGCCTGCCATCGGGACACAGGTATTGGACTCTCTATAACACCCCGTGTCATACCGCACCACATCTCAATGACTGGCATCAGCCGGACTACTGGTTCACCATCCTATGCGTAGGCTCCTGTTAACACCAACGCAAAGACAGCTGCATTTAGAGTGGTGGGGAACCAGGAGGCATGGGCTGATGATGAGTAGCATTGTACTACGATCAGCAATGAATCTTGTACATATAGATACGACCCACTTCCTAATATCCATAATGCCCACTGAAGACAATGGATGTACAATATAACATTTACACTGTGTCACTTAAAGTAAAAAAAAGAAACATAGGACCATGGGGGGTCAAAAACAAAGCTAGTAAAGACAAAAATAAAGGTGGGGCAACACAGGAATAACCACAGTAGAACAGCAGCTACAAAAACAATAACCAAGTAAAGCAAGGGCAGACACTTGAATACAAAGATAATCAAGTTTGATAAGAAACAGGTGGGAACAGTTAACCATTAGAGACTAAGAACACTGATGAACAGATATGGGCAATCGGACCAAGGGGAGACTAGAACAACAAGGGTTTACTAAACATTACTATAAGAAGGAGATAACAAGCCTGGTCCCCAATCAGGCCTGAACCCTGGAGGGTAGGGATACTGGTCTCACTGCCACACACTCAGTCCATTGAGCCACACAGCAGCTCAGGGAATAACAGCACTTACTAGGAACCAAAATAATAGATGACCAATGGACCAGGGCAGGACAGGGACCAATCCTGACAATTTCATACATTTTTATACCTTTTTCCTTAATGTTGTTGTTTTTATCCTCTTTATATCTGTAAACTTGCTGCTGGACATCAAAGTTGCTGGACAAGGGCATCAAAGTCAACCTCTACAGTCTAGTGATGGGAGGTCCGGTTCTTTTAAAAAATTTGGCTCTTTTAGGTCGGCTTCCTTAGAAGAGCCAGTTCTCACGGCTCTCAAATGGCTCTTCACCTATTCAGTGATTTCATAAAGGCCTTATTTTTATGCATTTTTTTGTTACAAAAATACACTGTTTAACATTTTAATGAAACATTAAAATGAACAACTGAACACACAACCACAGCAAACAAATCAAATAAGTAAAGGCCAATATCATTGAAATACAACCAGATGCTGCTTCTTTTTCGGTTTTTGCTCCTTTCTTCACTTTTTCACAATGCGCTTGCATATGAATCCGGCTCCCAGTCTCTGGCCTGTACCACTACACTCGCTGTCTTCAGAGCGTCTGCCCCCCTTTCTTCTTTCACATAATAGTATGATCCAAGTCTGGATCGGGGCAAAATACACACCCAAGATTATAAACTGTAGGTAAAAACTAGACTAGGTGATCTCTACGGAAGAGGATTACGGCCGCTGTGAAAATATTATTTCAGTTCTGACTTTAATCTCAGAATTCTGACTTTTTCTCAGAATACTGACTTTAATATCAGAAGTCTGAGATTAAAGTCAGAATTCTGAAATTAATATTTCATTTCTGACTTTAATATCAGAATTCTGACTTTAATCTCAGAATTCTGACTTCTTCCTCAGTATTCTGACTTTAATCTTTAGAATTCTGAGTTTTTTCACAGAATTCAGACTTT